>MU223392.1:1649380-1675766 GCA_018584345.1 Thuja plicata
CACTTAGATCTTTCTAAGTGTAGTGGGAGAAGTGAAGATTTGAACTAACTAAAAGGTGTTAGTCTTTCAAGGTGAAGCACATGAGTTGAGAACTCTTAGAGAAGAGTTGGAATTGGACTTAGTTAATTATCTAAGTCAATCAGGACCTAGAGGAGATTAGGTTCCTAAAAGAGACAAGCTAAAGTCTCTTGGTTGAAGTGCTAGCAAGCCTTGGAACACTCACATCAATGTATTGTATTGTATTATTATATATATTATATACCCTACAACATGTGCAGTGGATGTTGATTCAGTTGTATATGTGGTCTTATTATATGAGATGTATATTGTTGGAATCACTTGTTGTATCCTTTATGTTAAGTTCTTTATAGTTGTTTTCATAGATTATTTTGCTTAAGTAATTCTAGGTTAAGGAACCCTCGAGAGATGTAACCTTTTTTGAGTTGCACTTATGTGTATGTCATGTTATCTCATGTGTTTCTTCCACATTGTTAACTTTATTATTTATAAGCATTTCAAAAAAAAATTATCCTGTTATCTTGGTTGCATGTTTAGGTTAGTTCTCCTAGGTTCCCTAGCGGGGCATTACACCTTGGGGTCTCTACTTGGTACCTCTGCATTATATTCTTCCTTGATTTCAAAGACTATCTTCCATATCTTTTTTGTGGCCTACACAACATCCTCTATCCTCTTATTTAATATCTGAAAGGTCCTGAACCTTGGAGTGTGATTGTTCTCATATTTGGTCATGGCCTCTTTTACCTCTTTATTTTTCATAGATGGCATGACTTGCTTCAAGGTTTGTTCCTAATATCCTTTTCTGTTTGAACTGCATTGCTCCAGGGAATAGATATTTCTTTGAATAGATCTTCAGTCATATGACTCTTCAATTCACATGGATCATACTTTCATCTTGTCATTTTCTCTAAAATCGCTTCATCAATATGATTTTGTTCATCCTTAGTTCTAGAAGCATATTTCAATGATTTTAGAGAACTCATACCACTACCTCCTTTTAGTTCTTCAATTTTATGCTCAAAGGTAGGTGAGGGTTTCTTGAATATGACTATATCTTCTTCTTCATCTTCCTTAGGAAATATAAGTTTCCTTCTAGATCTTCTTGTAGTGATGACAGGGGTAGAGATATTTTTATGCTTGGGGGCTACCTTCTTCTTCTTCTTTGAAGGTTTTTCTTCTATCTCTTCCTCTTAATTTTTAGGTTCATCATCTTATATCTTAATTTCATCTTCTTTACTTTCAATGATAGGAGGAGAGTCTGAAGTCTTGCCATACTTCTTTCCAAACTTCTCCAACCTCTTCTTTCCTCCTTTCAAGATCTTAGAAATCTCAATTTCCAATGAAATTATTCTCTTGGCTTCTTCATAGGTACCAAATTATGGTGCCTTAGGATCAACAGGCTCATTTATAAGAGCCTCAATGATATCTTTTGTCTCATCAATGTTAACCTCATATGCAAGAGGTTTCGCCCATGCAACCCTAGGCTTGACTACCTGAATGTATACTTTATCACAGTCAACTAGGAAGAAAACACCATCTTTGTAGTCTTCTACCAATTGTTTAGGGATCCTATATCTATTCTACATGTTCTGTCTGAAGTCCTCAAAGTATGCATCCATGATGCTTTCAAAATTGTCTCCTAGTTCTGTTATGAAATCATTTATCTGATAAACTATGGGTATGTCCTAATTCCAAACAATTGTGCCTTTGAAAGGGGAAAACTTCTAAATATAAAATAATATGCAGACCATAAGTGAACCAAACTTACATGGATTGGTCTTTGATGTCTGGATGCTTTCCATGTTCTTGCTCAGTTAGATGAGCTGCAACTCAGAAAGGTCAAATGAAAGGTTGTTCTTGACCACTTTGTATGCCAAGTCCACAACCTCACATGGTACATTGTTTGGTCGTCTAGAACTGTAGATTTTGTGCGCAATTACATGAATCCCAAAATTTAATTGCATGTTTTTAACTCCATTTAATCTCATGCCTCTTCCATCCCACTCGGAAAGAGTCTTCTTAGTTAGGTCATCCCGTGGTAGGGTTTTGGTAGCTTTTGGCTTGTCAGGCATAGGATACCCTGTAACACAGTGTACCATTGTCTTGGTGATCTTCACTAGTTTCTCCAGCCATAGGTGTATGTCATGAACATGACTCAGAACAAACCTAATCCACTTAACCTAAAAGTTCTATGGCATATACATGATATGAGTCAAACCCTTGACTTCGAGGTGTTTATGTTCTGGCTTCAGATTCCTGGCTTCACAAAGTTTCTCTTATGCTTTATTCATTTCCAATGTACCTAGTTGTTGAATGGTGCAATGATAGAAGGCTTGGATATCATTGATCAACAGTACCCTCAGAGGAATTAGGGAATGAGCTCCCATCAGATCTATCTCCTCTGCAATCGCTGGATGAAGTTTAAACTTTGGAGGTTTGTAGAAAACATTCCTCACCAACATTTTAGATCCTTTCTTAACCTTGTTGCTAGATGTAGATTTCGTAATGGTCGAAGGTTTGATAAAACTTTGCAACCTAATTCTTTCAAACACAAATTCGCTCTGAATTGCTCTGCACACTGAAAACTTTGTAAACAATAACTCTTCCAATTCATCTTTTATAAGAGATTTTACCGTTGAGTTTTCATTAAATTCTATGTACATGGTAGTTGTCATAGCTCATAATGAAGCTCAGAAAAAACTAACCTTGCATTTCAAAACCATACAACCGAACTTAACTCGGTTAAGCCTGTGTAACTCAGATGTAACTAAGATCCTGACTCAGTTAAAACCATAATTTTTCCTAGCGCATCAATATGTTGATTTGGACTTGCTAGCATGTTTGGAACTGATGTATGATGGCTTGTATGCACAGTTCTAGCTATCTCCTTTCATATTTAATCGGAGATGGTAGATCCACCCAACTCACTGCTTTGGGTGTCATTCGATCCTTCATTGTTTTGATATGAATTCTCAGGAGATTTCCTTATCCACTGCTAACTCATCCAAATTCTGATTTCAGAAACCTTTGCTTTTCCTTTCTCAGAACCATTATCTAATTTTTCTCTGTTCATGCAATTCATTCTTAGATGACTGAGTTGTTTAGACACATAACATCTCTTAGTAGGATTCCTTTTTCTAAGGTGAGTCTTTGCATAATTTGCACCAATATGCCCATATTCACCACAATGAAAACATTTTCTCCATAGTCTTGTAAACCCAACCAAAAATTTCTTTAGCTAGTTGTTCAACAGGGTTCCATTTCTTAGTTCTGCACTCGAAAGATTTATGACCTTGTTTGTTACAATTGAAACATTTTCCTTCAAACTCAGGTTTCTTAGTGCATTCACTTTCCCTATGTCCATGTTTGTTGCATCTGTAGCATTTACCATAAACTTTGACTTTCCATTGCTCCAACACTTATTTTTTGTGTGCCCTAACTTGCCACAATGATTAGAAGTAGGTTTCATGTTCTTTTGAGTTCCTTGTTGTGAGGATTAACCTTGTTCAGTATAACCTAATCCAGTATGTCCATGATGTCTAAGTTGATTTTTCTCTATCAACGGATCCATGCTTACCTGTGAATTCACCATGATCTAATTGGTTTGCTTTTCAATATTGAGATCATTCTAAAGTCTTTCATTTTCTGTCCTCAAATTGATAACTTCTTGATTTTCATTATTGAGTTGATTTATCATATCTGCTTGCTGAAGTGACAAATGATGGATTTCATTTTCTTTTTCTTCTAATCTTGTACTTAGAAATATTTTATCTTCTTGTGCCATTTCTCTATCATTTTCTGCTTGATTCTTTTATTCCATGATTTCACATATTCTAACTGAATGAATTTCTTGTTCTCTTTTCAATTTTTCTAACTTCTTCATGTAAATTGAGATTCTTTGCAAGTAGGTCTTCAATGGCTGCATCTTCTTCTTTAGAACTTCTTTCTTTGCATAAGCCTTCAATTATTTATTCTATGTAACTTTTATCATTCATCTGCACTGCTAAATATTTTCTTCTTTTTAGGGAAAGAGAGAGCTTCTCCTTGAGTTTTCTGATAAGATGCATGGCCACTTGTAGATCTATCTTTTCATTTTCAATGGATTTCTCCAGTCTGTATATTTCCATTGCCTCTAATCTTTGCTCAAGTTTTTAAATTTCTGTTAAGAGAACCTTTAGCTCTGATACCAATTGTTGGAAATATATTGAGGCTAGGTGACTGAGAGGGGGGGTGAATCAGGAACCAATATAACTTAATCTCTTTAATCCTTTATTAGATTATCTAATCTGATTGCATGCATGAAATAGATAAGTAATAAACATTCACAACATTTGACACAATATTTGGTTACCCAGAAACCTTCCAAATAGAAAGTAAAACTGGGGTGGGGATGGTACCCACAAGATTTATTACTGTAGTATAAATTTAGCCTATTAAAGCTTACAATTGACCACTTCTGATGGCCTGCCCTGTTAGGAGCAATAAGGACTGTTAGGTCCACCTTGTGAAAGGATTTTGTACAATACAATTAAGTATGCAACTCTATTAGGAGATTTATAAAGGATTGTTAAGTCCACCTTGTTAGAGGATTTTGCTGATGCACCTATTAGGATGAACTAGTAGATGATCTTCTATGCAGCTCTGATTTGTTGAATAAGATCCAATGATATAATACTAATCACTTGAATGTGATGGATGAGTCTCTGTTGTTCCTTTTACTATTGCAGCCTTCTTAATCAGTCTGCCACTTCATATTCACATATACACTTATTTCACACACATTTGGACAAACAAAATACCTTACATATATATCTTATCCAAATCAAATATTTTTGTAAGTCGGCTTCCATGATATACAATAATATCAAACAATATAAACTAAGTTAGCCCAATATTGTTACTCGGGTCCAGTAATCCACTCAGGTGATACAGTGGCACCTAGGATATATGATGTCACTCAGGCAACATAGTAAACTTTGGCACTCAGGCTACACTATGTACTCGGGTAATGTTGATCACTCGGGTAATACTGATGTCACTGTCTGCTCGGACGACACTGTCACTGTTTGGGTTGCACTACAAGTTGCTAGCTCGGTCAACATTGTGATGACTAAGTGTTTTGGCACTAATTGAAAACAAGTCTTACCATAAGGTCAACAAACATGACACTTTATAATAGTGCATTTACAACATGGCTCATAAAGAGATTACAACATGATATGACAATGATGTAAATCTAGGAACATGAAGATGATTCCATCAAAGAATTACCTTGTAGAAGACTGTTGATGATGCCTTCGATTAGGATGTTGCCAAGAAAGCAGGAACAACTGACCCCTAATGACTATCACATGGAATAACTGATAATCAACCAACGTGGGCTTGCTTGGTGGGCATAAAAACATCCTCCCAAATTTTCTTATTAAACAAGAAATTTATTTTTAAAAACTTATAATTTTTTTCAAAAAAATATTTTATTATAAAAAAATATTATTAAATAATAAGGAAATATTTAATCCATTTTTTCCTTTTCTTCTTTTCCTTCTTTTTGATTTTTCATTTCAATGATTACAATTGTCACAATTAAGCTTAATAGACTTATATCACTATGCAAAAGACCAAGCTTAGATCTATGCATCATAATTGCAAAGAATAAGCGAAAGAAAGCCAAGTAATGAAAGTACAATTTTTGTTCACAATCACTACAAACTAATAGCACCACCGTGAAGTACAAGAAAAATTATGAACTTTCAAAAAAATTGCACTAAAAAAGGAGTCAATATGAGCTCGAACAAGACCCCAAAACTTTCAAAATTGGGATTGTGCAATTTTCTAAAAAATCTATGTCTGAAAATCAGAAAACACCTGCACCATTGTGAAGATCAGAAAATTTTGCCCTAAATTTTTTAAAAAATCATAAAAAGGAGCCCGAAGGACTGAGATGTTACTATTTGAAAATTACCTATGTAACTATGATGCTTGAATTGGCGCTACACCTCCAAACTTCAAATGCCTATAGATTTGGCCTCAAATATCTTATTTGGACAAAAAAAGGTTGATCTTGGAGCTTTTGGGCCTTTTGAATCCAATGTTGACCTTTGATTTGCACCAGCAAGATCCAATTTTGACTTGCAATAGAAAGCCACAAAAATAAAATCCCAAATTGCACCAAAAATCTCTCAAAGGGACTATTCAATGACACTCCATGAGATTTGATACCATGTAAGATTTGGCTATGGAGGTAGCCACCCAAGATATAAAGGCCTAATGGAAAGCACAATAACAAGAGAGAATGAATATGACAAGAATAAATTATGTTTCTATCAACAATGCAATAGATGAATTAATTGAATTCACTTCATTTAATCAACTGGAATGATATTATAAAGGGGACCCTTGGCTTGGACCAAGGTGAGAAATATGAATGTATAAGATTATTCAACAAGTACCTTAATCTTATGACACGATACATGAAGTTGATAACTTATCACCCACCAAAAGTGGAAAAGTGAAGTGTCATATGTATACTACATTTAAATCACCCTCCAAACTAGTAAGGAGTTTGTGCAACATGTCCACTCCATCAATGGGTAAGAAATACCTTATCATTTCTTAGGATGATTCCTGAATAGTGGGATGTTGTCTCTCTTGCTTGTTAAGAGAAACGTAGAACATTGAATTGGATTGGATCGAGAATAAGTAGGAAAAAATACCTTTAGGTACTAGATTCTAGTACTTTGGGTTTCTCGGGACTTGAACTTGGAGCTCATCGGATGGAGTGGTTTATCCGCTCTTTTTATAAGAGCAATAAATCTCTCCCCAAACTGTATAGATCACTCTCCAAAGTGGAAATGTGTTTGCACAACACATCCACAAAAGATGAAAAGTGATTTAGTGAGAAGTCCACCAATGGTGGAAGTCCCCCTTAAGGTGGAAAAGTGATAATGTGATGATGCCACCTAAAGAGGTAATATTCCTATGTGGCCCCTAAGTAAAATTAAGTAACATGTGTGTTTAGCACCTAGGAGAATGACTTATTAGGTGCAACAATTAAACACACCAACAACTGCATGCATTATTTTTGAATTTTATTTAATACCTCATCATACTTCCCATGTCTTTGAATGTTCATCTTTCAAGTTGGATTTGTTTGGCATAGTTAAGGTTGCAAGAAAAATTATTGTACTTAGTTGTTAGTAAAGATTGTGTGGTTTGTTTCCTTTTTTATGTAGATTTTTGGGTGATATTTATGACTAGATCTCTATTACATTAGATTTTATTTTCTATACCTAGTATTCATTTTGATCATCCCAAATGGTGAGGAATTTCATCTTTTAGATCAAAGCTAATCCAAGTTAGCAGTGTTCTATGAGTTTGATGATTTTAGGCATTTGTTTAATTTGAATAATTTTTATGTTATTGTTGTTGTTTGTGCTGGATTTTTTTTTCTTTTGTAACAACATATTACATTTAGTAAAATCATATTTCATTTATAGAAGATTTAGAAGTTTTTGCAACAATTGATTAATTCAAGTGCGTTCTTTTGGAAACTAATTTACTAAATCATTGTGGGTATTTTAATTTATGTTGGAATGTAATTTTAAATTTATCATTTTTTCTAGGATCTTTTATTCATTTTTGTATATGAATTAATTAGAAAGATTTACTTGGGGCAGTGCGAAATTCCTCCAAATCTTTGGTCGGTGGTACTCTTATGAAGGCTTGTTCTACAAGTGTATTTTAATTGAGGTTTACATAAAAGTATGTTGAGTTGCTTTAGAGTGGGGTTTTTCTCAAAATGATTTTACTCATGTACGTGTGTGTGTGTGTGTGTGTGTGTGTGTGTATCTATATGTATATTTATATGTATGTATGTATGTATGTATGCGTGTATGTGTGTATGTGTATGTGTATGTGTATGTGTATGTGTATGTGTATGTGTATGTGTATGTGTATGTGTATGTGTATGTGTATGTGTATGTGTATGTATATGTGTATGTGTATATATATGTATTTTTATGTATATATATGCATATTATTTACACACACACACACACACACACACCATGTGTGTGTGTACGCGCGCACACGTGCATGCATGCAGACATGTGGTCTTCTTTCTATAATTGTTAAAGATTTAAAATTACACCACTCTCCTCATAATATCGATGTAGGAAGTATTTTTGCATGCCCTAATTCTTGTCATATATACCTTATAATATTTTCATGTAGGGTAGTATGAATAAATATGATGCACTAACTTGCATTGATTTAGTATTCAGATATAGTGGAGTGTTGTTTTTAAGGAAAACATATGTCATCATTGTCACAAGAATTCAAAATTTAAGATGTGGATCAATGACAAATAATTTACTTCATTAGAAAACCTACATATCAAGGAGGCCACGAGGGAAAAATTAGGAAACTTAGAACGTTTGAATTTGTATTGGTTGGGAGCATGAAATCATTAGGAAGGGTGGACTTGTGTTCCACTTTCAATTAATTTATGGATATCCAAATCAAAAGCTCATTTTCTATTTTCAATGAGATTTTAATTTATGGACTAAGCCTTACAGAGTCCATCTTCACAAGTCTTAAATATCTAAAGTGTGGAGTTCTTGTTGTCCAGACTTATAAGGAAAATGCTATCATTTGGAGTTTCCCTTCCCTAATATGCATTTTTCCTAAGTTCACTTTTCCTTTATTATTGTCGAAGTATTAGACTTATCCACTTGAGCATACCTTTCATCCATCTCCCACCTTCATTCCCTTCTTTCGTCAAGGTTTTAGAGTTGTCCTTCGAGTCATTTGTTTCCTTTGAAGTCTACTCTTTTCTTTTTCTTTGTTAGAGTTTTATAGTTTTCCTTTCTAGCATGCATTCCACTCAAACCTTGATTTTGTGATGCTTACACTAATCCATTCATTGAAGGCAAGGTTTCAACCTTCCTCTGACTTGACTACTCTTCCCACAAAAACCTCAAACTCTGATCTTTGACAAGTGATAAGATGCATAAGGTATAGTTGATCCCTAAACATTGAAACTCTCACTTTTTTTGCACTGTCATTTCCACCTATCTCCATACAAAACAATAATGTCTTTAATGCCATTTTGAGCACACAAATTCTTTGGAATGTATTCTCTCACCCATAAAATATTGTCAATAATTTAGGGCCTGTATTCAAATGTACTTGTAGCATTGGAGGATGAACACAACCATATCGTATTAATATGGGAGTTAGATTTTGGTTGTTATGCCTTTAATTTTGATGACATCAAGGGAAAGCAACTATGAATCTTATCCCTAGGCCAATAAAATGAACTAAACGAGATATATTCTACACAAAAGAAACCCTTTAGAAAATTGCTCCAAGCACTTGTGTTTGAGCAACTAGATTTGAGGATAGATTCCTTTAGATTTGTTTAAGATTAGATGACAAAAATCCTTTGGCTTTAAGGATTAGAGGATGAAACCCCTTTGGCCTTCTAAGATGATCTCATTTACAAGAATATTTTTAGATTTTGTTTTCTTTTGTTGGCTCTATATGAAATTTGAGTTTTAAATGTTGATGCATAAGTTGTGAGAAAATTTGAGCTTATTCAAGTTTGGGTTAAAGCATTTAAATCTAGAAATTATTTGCTTAAAATAATCATTAGGGTCATTACATTTTTAATACCGTATGTAAGTTTACACAACCATCTTACATTTTCTTTTCATGTATCATTTTCCCTTTTCTCCACTAGTTGTATCCAATGGATGCAACCAAGTAAAAAGGACTAATGTTTTCACAAAAAATCTTATGCTAAGATTGTAGATAACCCTTGTGTCCCACCTAGATATATCATGATCCCAATTACATAGTTGTGAAGTGCCCCTTATAAATATTTATTTTTACGTTGACTATTAATGTTTCTCTATTTTGAAATGCATTCATGCTAGAGTGACATGCATGCCAAAGTGGGGGATAATGTAATAGTGAAGTTTGCATATCCATTTCAATTCCTAATTAGTTGTGGGTCCATTTTGATGCAATGCGATAATATAGTTACGCAGTGACATGTGACACACTCATGCTAAGTTTATCTCATTCCTTTATCCTTATCCAAGCCCATTCTACAATCATTTACATACATAATTATTTATTAGAATTGTATCATATCCCTAGTTTCACACATTTCTATATATTTATTATTATTGGCCATGTATTTCATCCACTTGCATAATATCCATACATTTGATCCCTGCGTTGATATTTGTTCTTATCTTAGGTTAATCCTGTGACACCTAAGATCAATCTTGAAGGGCTTGAAATTGACCCTCAAATTTTAAATTTCAATTTCAACTTGTCAATTCCTACCCCTTTTCACTAGCCAATAGGATTAAATCGATTAGATTTCCACAATCCATAAGAATTTTCTTAACTTGATTTCTGGTTTTGATTGTGTACACATTTGCACAACCAATTCCCATGTTTTAGGATTTAAAGGCATTTGATGTGCAATCCATCATATGTTGCAATTATCAAGGAGATATCAATCTAGGGACATTTCAATTGGAGCACTAACATGAAGTAATCACATCAAAATCTATGACATGGATGCATGAGAATATTGTCTACGAGCATTCACCCAAGTTCGTGAAGCTAATTTGTTAAGGGAGTTGTTGAGTAGAACTTGATCTTCACAATTGAGCAACTTCCTTTTATGTATTCCTAATTGTTATAATCCTTCTACATCTTCAAATATTAAAAACCATGGTGGTAGATGCTATAGAAAATTATGCTCTATTTGGGAGATCCTATAGATTATAAAATAATATCACACATTAGGTCATTCCCATCAAGTTCAACATTGATTTTGAGCAGCTCAAATATGACCTAAAATTAATTTAAGGCCTATATTAATTTCAAGCAATTTGTAACTCAAAAGTATCAAGTTTTCCACATCAACAATCAAATTGTGTACAACAATATTATTTACCTTCATCATATTCCCTAAACTATAAATGCATATTCCCTTTCATTTAATTATCAAAATACTCAATGTCACAATGATCAAACCAACTCAATTAAATCAATGATAAATACTCAATTATTATTATTATTTATTTAATTGACCTGTAATTATGTAAATGTGAGTGCATTCCCTTTCAAGAAGGTTCCTCAACATGTCTACATTGTCATAAAAAATATTGTAAATTGAAAATAAAGTTTAGTTTCTTTGAATTAAAATGCACCCTCGAAATATAATTTTTTTTTAATTGAATGAATGAGTTTTAATGAGACCATCACTTTATACAACCAAGAGCAACTTAGTTAACAATTTTTAATTTTAATTTTTTTTAAATTGAACTAAGTAATTTGTGATAGGCCAAACTTTCAGCCTTGAGTTGCTTGGTGTGTCTGAAACCTTTCTCACTAATGAAATCGCCACTAGAGTCTCCAATTAAACAAATTTAAAAGCAAAGCAGGTAAACTGCCAAATAGGCAAATGATACAACAAAGTAAACCCAACAAAATGCTCAATATAAAACTGAGACATTGCAAAAGCCATGTGTGATTTTAACTTGGATTCAGTAGCTGCTAATAATATTTACAGTTTCTTGTTCAAATTCTAGTAACATCGACTAGATCTCAAACCAAAGGCCAAGAAACAACACGACAGGACCATATATTATTCTTCCTGGACAAAGAAAACAAAATCCTAGTCAGAGTAGTTTATCGTTTAAGTTTAGCCATGTACTCGGTGAAATGTTTCAAATATTTCCTGGTCTTTTCCCATGATATTGTAATGTATGTATTCCTAAATGGAAGACACTATAAAATATCCAGTTCAGATGCTCAAGATTGAATTGAAACAAGGGCAAGTGTAGATTTAGTTGTCATGGATTGTTGGTTTAGCTTGGTGGGGTCACTACTAGAATGGTGAACTTTTGCCTTAGATGATTGTGTTGTTGACATGTAATTTGGAATCCGAAGTTTTGTAGGCCCACTTTGTATAGAAGATTTTTGCCTAAGTTTAGGATCATGGCTGCTAATCTTAATGCTACCATCAGCTTTGGCTTTAATCTCAGGACTGCTGCAAATGACATTGGAACCACAACTTTCCTCTGCATCATTAACATGATCTTTATTATTTTCACCTCCATTTAAAAGCAATTTACATGGATCCTTGAGATGAATAGTACCAGTCTCTTTATCTTCAGTGTTATTCTGGGAAGATTCTTGGCCTGAAGAACCTGATGGTTTAAAAGGTGTTCTTGACTGACCGCTCATGGCTGGAGACACAGACGGGCTTTTCATGGCGATGGGATTATTATATGGAATAGGTCTGTTTGGAGATAGGCTTGTCTGTTTGTCAATTGTCTTCTTCTTATTCCTCTTAATTTTTCCATATTGAGGTGTTGTCAATGTGATGAGTTTGTTGTCATCCAGAAGGTAATTATGGTGGTTCTTCTTTATGTCTTTTTCAAGCTCTGTATCATCAGAAGGACGAGCAGCCATCCATCTTTCCAACCATGTCCAGCCCAAATGATGATGCTGATCTGGATGAGCACAATCATGACCCACAACTTGTTGATTCTTTCTTTGCCCACATATTCTTAACTGCATTTCACAGACAAAAAGCAAAGAGATTAATTCAATCAGTACATGGTGCAGTTTGACTACACACCTAATTGCACACAAGACGCTCATGTGGTCCCTAAATTTGTGATTTATGATGTACTACATGATATACTCTTAGGAGCTTAAGTATTGTATTTGGCATTAGGTCAATTCACAGAATATGCAGAAGTTCACCCCTAATGTCAAAATAAAAACTCAAAACAAGGATTAGGCCAAAGGTCATAGAAGAATAAAAGCATGAGGGGGGCTCCACAAACTTTAAGCTTTTTCATATGATTTATGATACCAAACACCCTGCTTGAATTATGTGTTTTCTTTTGTACTAAAATTCAGTATCAGAAAACAGTAACACACAAAGGGGGTCTTGATACCTGCTGCAAAGAAGCATATGCTAAAGCCTTCTCACGCCTTATAGCTGCATCCTGCTTATTCTGAAGTTTTGCCTGTAATTCATCTAATGTAGCTAGGCTATGGTCCCAGTCTTCCTGTGAGTGAAAGTAAATTAGGCGTTATACTGTTTCAGTGGTAAATTTTGGTTAGAAACAAAAAGAAACATAAAAATTAATCTCTAGAACAATTTGTTTCTTTTCTAAACTTAGTTACAGACAATGTTTGGCTTGTTCGTAAAAGTGTCTTTTTGGAAAAAAATACATTAGTTACTAGAGCCCGGGCTATTCTCCAAGCAAAATGGTATGACCTGAAAAATACAAATTGACATAACTCAATGTGTTTTCATCAAATTTTTAGCATTTTTACAGCATTATAGAGGTCGATTATGAAGATCAACCAATAATTTTTTTGTGAAATCCATTGTAGTATGTGAAAATGGGTTTATATACGAATGCATACAGAAGTGCTGTTTTGTGTAGAGAATAACCACGTCCAGTTAATAGTTCGACCTATTCTTGACATGGGGCTCTTGCAAAGAGGTCCTATCTGAACAATTGCAGGGAATACAAACTCTTCTGACCATGAAGCCTCAAGTTTATTGTAAAATATTGTACTTATGTAACATAATTTAGTTAGTAAAATGGGTTTAGAAGGAAGTAATGGCTCTAAAAATTTTAAAAACATAATTAAAGAAGTTGGCTATAATGGAGATGATTAAAAGTAAGCTAAATCTAGGATGTACATTTCTAGTCAGTTTTAGAAACACATATATAATTGATATAAAACCACGGCAAAATTCTGGTGCATTACTAAACCAAATGATCAGAAAATTAGCCATTGGTACTGATCATCAATAAGTTGTTTTCTTCATAGCAGTCTTCAGATTTCCCCTCAAATGGCAGAGGCTCAACCTAGGGTATAATTTTGATTGTAGCATTTCAAGGGTACTCTGTGTTATACTAGTAATAAGTATATACAAAATTAAGCCACACATTTCACAGGTAGCGTTGTGGTTGGAGACATCTCAAATCAATCCTCAAGTTTTCAACAAATAAAATATTCACAGATAATGAATTCTGTTTTGATTGAGGGTCTAAAACTAATCACACTTTTTGCTTACCTGTGATTTTGCACCATATATATGCAATTGACGTTTCTGCAGAATATGTTGTTGAACAGCTTGGCCTTCCTCAGACATCTGCACTTGCCTTGCCCGCACATGAGCTTGCACTTTTATGAGAGCTTGCATGCTCTTTGAATCCAAGAATTTCTGTTGCTTTAACATCTGTCCTTCTGCTAGATCTTGAAACCTCAGAGAAGCTTTGACAGCTCTAATAGCACGCCGACCCTTTACAGATAAATATACAGAATTTAATGGATTTATTTTGTCAGCCATACGAATTGGGCTGTCAAACCAGCAGAAAATATGACATACCCTATATCAAACAATTTTTTCTTTGAGATTCATGTCTCTACTGTGCAGCGTGCATTGTAATGCAGTCCAGTACACAAATATTTGGGCTTCGACATGAGCGGAAGGAGGAGGAATAAATACTCGAAATTAATGTGTGTGCTAATTGAACACGGAGCTTCACAGAAACTAGTTCAATACACAACATTACAGCAATCATACACAAAAAAAAACTAGGAAATTTTTTAAGGAAACGAACTCCATTGCTTAGGTATGAACATTGAGCATACCAGAAAGCCCCTGAATGCAGATTGGATGACAATGGCTGCATTCTCTTCAATTGAAATTTCTTCTCTTGTTCTGGAAATAGAGTCTTCTTCCTCAGCTAGTGTTACAAAAGCGTCTGACAACCCAATTTCTGAGTCCTCATGGGTGGTTTCAGACTGTTGAGCAGAACTCACAACCACAGGCGCCAACCCACTTTCGGGAATGCCTTGATCTGTATGCTCATTGCTCTTCGAATCCTGCCCGTCTTCTGTATCATCGTCGGGATCATACCCACAAGAAAATGCTTTATCCACATCAAATTGATTCTGTATCTTGCTCTGTGTACACTGTAACATCCAGGATAAATTTTAGGGGTATATTCCTTTGCCAGTGGACATGAATTTTTTTCGTAAAGGAAGCTTCTTATGGAATGAAGCAAGCCTCAAAGTATTTAATCAGACCAATTTGGCAATACAGAATCTTCCCAATTATGTTTAAAAAGTCAGATGATAACAGATAAACCGCCACTAAAATGTGATGTGGCCCAATTCCCATTCAAGAAATAGTTCATCACAACTCCTAACTACTGCTTAGAGCGAGATTACAAATAATTGATTGAAAGGGATTAAAATTTAGTATCTGTGAGAATTCATATTCCTGGATATGCAAATTGCAATTAAGCACCAAAATAAGCCACAGCAATTCTTTATATGATACTAAACTTACAATTGCAGATCAAATTTTCGTACTTACAAATTGCTCCTTTTTTATCCCCGATCGGTCTTTGGAGAAGGCTTTTGCACCCAGAATCAGACTCTTGATAATTTTGCTGGACTTCCCCATGGACTCCTCCTATTCTACATCTACCTGCCTTTCCATGGCAATCAAAAGGAAATGAGGCCGAAAAATAGAGAGAGGACTCATACAATTTGCATGAAGGCTATATTTGCTTAAATTAGTATAGAATATATTCTTTTTCAAAGATGATTTGATTAGCTACTGTTCAGGCAAACCATCTCTGCAAATCTTACAGTGCTCTCTGAGGTTGTTGCAGACTTACAGTTTAATTCCAGGCTAATTTCTGAAGGTCTCCTGCAACCAAAAAGATCAATGGAAAGTGTTAAAACGGCAAACTTATTACTTGGGTCTGGCTTGATATGAGCTACTTGGCTTTTTAAAGATATATGTTGTCTTGTAGTGGTGACATAAAAAGCAAGTTGGATCCCTTACACTGGGAAACATTTCCATGTCCCAACCTTGTTAATTAATCCCTTGGACATGATAATATATTAGAACATATTTTAATTGTTTGTCCAACTTGCATCCTGCAATACTTTGACGCTTATTACAGCATAAAACTACCTTTTTTAAAACATTTTACAGGTTCATAAATCACATGGTGAGGGCAGCATTTAATATATAAATCATTCAAACTAAATAAAGCCATAATTTAATAGAGGCCAAATTTATAGATCAAAAGAGAAAAGACAAGGTTCAACACCATCTACCACTTTTACAACATCAGATAACAATAGGCATCCAATTTGAGGTTTCTGTAGAAGACTGGTTAGCAGAAGCAAGCTGACTGTAACCTTAAACTAAGGCTGGCAGGACCAATTGGGTGCACTGTATTACAAAAGAACTAATTGGGTGCTCACAAAAACAATTCTACTAACCTATATACTAAGTATGCATACAAATCCAACAATTCAATCCTCCTTTTTTTCTAACATGAAGAGACACTCTATATCTTTTCAAAGCATTGTTTACCATTAAATTGCAGAATTTAAGATGTTTGCAGGCCTGGGAATCTTCAAAAGAAGATTAATTAAAGCAAAGGGAAAAGAGAGAGTCCAAAAGGAAAAGTAAAATCCATTTGGCAGGACAAAACAAAGAATAAGAAAGAAAAGTAATGAGGACGATGGGGCCTATACCCAAACATGGTGCAAGCATATCTCTCCATTTTCCGTCCCCATTTTGATGCAGTCAACTTCCATGAGACGCAATAGCATTGAGATATTTGTAGTTGGAATGGTTGCTGTTTGATCTGGGATGAGGCCCGTGTGATTTCATCTTTCTACTTGAAACTGCCACCGTCTCCTTTGTGGCAAGCATCCATATGATATTCTATAGGCGGTGGGTGAGAGGGTTTGACGAGAAGAAGAGCGTTGCTTATGCTCCTTTGTGGGTCATAGCAAAATCATAACCTCACTCTGAATGGAGGAATATGTAGACAGGGATAACTTGTTATCTTCTATTCCGCAAGTGTATCTTCTATTCCGCGAGTGTAAGGGAAGAGTCCCAGATACTATTTATGTTTTAATTGCCGTTTGTTTCTTGTTCATCTAAGTTTTTTATAAATAATTTTATACAAATAAAAAATTCATTAATAAATTTTACATGTAGCTATAGTTGTATGTTTGTATTTCCAATAGTTAGAATTTTTGAACTTTAATTAGAGGAGTTGTACATCTTTATTACAATCTATACTACATGACTATTGAGACATTTGTGCATGAGTATTGGCATTTTTGGAGGTGATTGTTGTGCATAGTTAACGTGACATGTTTAAGTAGGTATTGGGCGAGACTCTGAAATGATCATTGTTTGACCCTTGTATGTATAACAGATCCCACAACATGCATTGTTACTACCCAAAAGCCAGAACAATAGTTATAAACAGTTAAGTCGCATATTGAGGCAAAAAATAAAAGTCGAAATTTGATGTACTGTTTAGGATTTCTGGGTGTGAAAAGTTAGCTATAATGGTTGATGGTACACTTCCCCTAATAGAGGTAAAATAGGTGGGTGTTTATTAAGTTTCATTTTGAAAAAGAATAGGAAAACTAGGTTATTTTGGATAAAAGAATAAGGTTGTTTCTAGATAGGGAAAGGGTATTTATGTTCTTTGGGTAATAGGGAGATGATATCGATCACTATCAAAGAATCAATCAACGAGGATGAGAGAAAAGTAAAGTCATAAGATCATGATGAATGAAGTAATATATTGTTAAGATTAAGTTGTTATTTCCTCATCCTTTAACTATAGTATATAATAAGTTGATCTTGAAGTTCTTAGCTTCAATATAGGGAGAGGGAAACCCAATTTACTTAAAGAGGGGAACAATACTATTTCTAGATCGATAAAGGGTATTTAGATACCTCAATTAATCATGAGATGACCTAAATTAGCATAATAAGATCAATGCAAATGAAGGATTCATTCAATTGGTGTGTATGCCCTAGTTGTCTAATGAACAAACAAGTGTTGAGAATAGCCAAAGCCTATATTACCTTTTTCTACTGATAGGGCTTCTCTCTCCCTATGGGAAGTTAGGTTTTCAATATTTGCGAGAATGGTTTGTATCCTATCTATCATTAGTGTTGAAAGTAAAATTACAAGGAGACAATCTTGGTAAGAGAGCAAAGATTTGAGTCAATTCACAATGCAATAATTTATATAGAATGCATCTTGAGACAATAAATGTCTTAGGTCTCTAAAGCTCACATATTGGTCAAGGGTGTGTTATACACTATATTAGACATATAATAGTTATTGAGTTATTCTAGGCAATAAATGGTTAAATTAAGGATATTCTAAAATCCACATGGAGTTTCATGGTCAATGAAGTTGTCTATTATATAAGTAAATGGATATATCAACAAATCTCATATCAACTTCCTAACTGCATTGAAATTAGTTGAAGGGTTCACATAGACATATTGCTCTCCCTTTGGTCTTATTTAAAAATGGTTAAAAATCCAAACATGTTGCCTTGGGGTAATATTGGGTTAAATTGAGAAGTGCTAACTTGTGGACCGATTCATGGGATAATTATAAGAAGTTGTTGGCTGAACAAGTGAACATCAATAGAATTAAGGAAATCATAGAACATAGATGGGGAGTTAAGGTAAGTGATTATGTGAGTCTCATAGAGGAGAGATTAGGGGGAGAATGTTGTTGGAAAGATCTAACAGAGCTTGGGATGGATGAAAATGAAACCCAAGTCTTGAGAGGCATTTTTAGCAAAAGGCCTTTGTCACTTTCAAGGACAATATATCAAATTATCTAGTGCAACTCAATATAAGGTGAATATTCGGTGAAATCAGGATGCAAGATTCTTGAAAATGAAGCTTGATTGGAGGAATGGCCTAGAAGTTTGTGTTGGAATAAATATTGCCTTCCAAAAGAGGGAGCCTTCACATGGTTAGCATTCGAAGGATGAATTCTTACTGGGGATAGATTGAAGAAGATTGGTTTTGTTGGACCACTCAAGTGGTTTCTTTGTAACAAGGAGGGGGGGACATTGGACCATTTACTACTCAATTGTGATTTTTCATAGGAATGATGGAAGCGTGTATTGAACCGTTTCGGATGGTATGGGCCTCTTCTTGCCACTCTAAGAGATTTGTAAAAATGTTGGTTCCTCCCAAGATATAATTCTACATTTTCAAGTATATGGATGATTAGTCCTTCTATTATATGGGAAATTTGGAAAGAAATGAATAGAAGGATATTTCAGGAAAAGAGTGAAGACATGAGGGGATTCTTGGCACGACTAGAGAGAGCAATTTTAGAAATAGTAAGTAATGTTGCCCACAAGTGAACATAGCTAAAATTCCTTTTAGTCAAGAAGATTCAAGAATTCAATCTCGATAGCCTATGATCAAATTCAAACCCGTTAATGGGCCTTTGAGGGCTAATCCTCCTTCCCAAAAGGTCAAAGAGGTGTCTTGGATACCACCAGACAGATGATGGACAAAAATCAATTTTGATGGAGCCTCAAAGGGAAATTTGGGGCCTTTGGGTGCTGGATTTGTGGTGTGTGGTTGAAAAGGAAACATTTTGATGTTAGGTGCAAGAAGCTTGATGGAAGGGACAAACAATGAGGCTGAGGTCTAAGCAGCCCTTTTATCAAATAAAATAGCAATAGAACTATAAGTTTCCAAACTCAATCTGGAAGGGGACTCATTAATCATAATCAATTATATAATCAAAGGGGAGTTTGGAGTTTAGTATTTAAAAAAAAGCATTCAAAGGATTAAATCATTGTTAGGATTCTTTGAGGGATTCAAAATAAATCATGTACGGAGAGAAGGGAATGAAGTGGTTGACACCATGTCGAAGGTAGGGGTCTCACTAAAGGAATATGGAAAAGAGGAAATGGTAAAGGATTTTCACAGTATTGATGAAGAAAACTTTGATTCATAGAGTATAGAAGTAGAAAATCTAAGTGGAAGATGATGAATTCAGGAGTAGGAGCACTCAAGCAAAGTTAAACTTCTAAGAACCTCAATTAGTAGGAAATTTTCTTGAATGATATTCAAATCTAAAAGTAGAGGATTTCCCTCCTTGAAGGAGTCATTAGAATGAACTTTAAAATAATGATGAGGCACTTTAGCATTGAATTGTTTGAAGGTATGACAAGTACGCAAGTGATTATGAGGAGATATGGTTCCAATTAATATTGGACCAGCCAAAGGTGACGTGGGAACATGATGAATGGAACTGGAAATTGAGAAGGAAGCACCTAGAACAAGTATTGAGTGATCATGGGATGTTAAGGGTAAAACAATTGTTTCAATTCTTACATTTGGTTGGGTCCTGTTGACAGCACTTTGTGATGACCTTGCCAACAGGGAGAGAGTTGTCACCGGGTACCGACCAATTTTTCCTGAAGAGGTTTACCAAAGAGGAGACTCTCCTAGCCTCCAAGCACTTGGTAGTCGGGTCATGACGGTGTGGGAATATTTTAGTTGGACAGGTGACTTTTTATATCGAGGGGTTAGCTTGTTTTAACTCGTCAAACTCTGGGAACTTGAAAGATGTGAGGTTTCCTGCAAGAACACTTTTATCTTGATAAAGAAAATATAAAAATCTAGGTCAAGGTTAGAGTAAGCATCTATCTATAGTCATGTTATAAATTTCCAAAACATCAATGAAGCTCCAGGTAAAGGACTAATAGTGAATATTAAATGCATATATGATCATCATGTTGGAATAGTCCCAAGGGATAACTGAGAGGGAGGGGGGGTGAATCAGTTATCAACAAGTTTAATTCTTTTCTCTAATTAATTACTGGATATCATTAAGCACATACACACTTAAGATAACACAAATAGAACACCACAATTTTGGTTACGGGGAAGCCAAACTAGGTAAAAACCCTAGTGGGAATTAGCACCCACAAAGAACTGTACTTGAGTATAATAATCCATGTTAGAAGATCTTACAACCCTGTTAGGATTTGTTCTTTACAATGCAATAAGTACAGTGACCTGGTTAAGGGTCGGACCCTATTAGGAGTCTTTTACAAATAAACCTGTTAGGGGTGAGGACTCATTATCCAAAAGCTCACTGCTAAAATGATGAAGGCTGCAACCTTCAGTAAAACAGATATACACTATATCTGATAATGAACTGTTTGAGTAGACCTGCTGTCTTGATCAGTTCCAATGAATTGTATACACTCTCTACTTCTTCACATAGATCTTTAACTGATGAATGAAATGGCTTTACTATCCCAAAACAATCAACATTCTATTCAGCCCTTTATCTGTCTCTTTTCTTTTCATTCACACTTTGTGATCTTCAAATGAGCTACTATAAGTATCTTCTCCAAAAGATATGATCTTTGTCAGCTTTAGGAATGCCTTCAATGCTTCTCTTGTCGGCCAGACCAAACACGCAACATAATTAGAACTACGCAACTCCAAATGAATAGACGCATCGCTTCACATAGTCAGCTCCACCAAAATTACCCAAACATCATGCTTCAGATGAAACACGATTAGCGCCTTTCATTAATCAACTTAGACTCATAAATAAACATGAATCTGAACATGCATATCCCATAGATAGACACAACTGAAGAATCAATAAAATTATTGTCGGCTTTTTGAAAACAATCATCTGAAACTGTGTCTGTTAAACAGAGTAACATAACTCAACTGTTACTAAACATTTGAATCTACGTGTATGTAAGTGGTATATTATCTATGTCTAAAACATTAAAACAACCATGCAAGGCTTCTATATATCCATACAAAAAAGTGAATATAGTTCACTGTTGTATACTATATGTTGTCATCAATGAAAAACATACAATCAACTATTAGCACAAAGTCAAATCTCCAACAATCTCCCCCTTTGACATTGATGACAACATATGATAAAAAACACCATCAATCCAAAAGTGTCTTCTCTCTTTTTACAATCTTTTCAATATCCTCATCAAAGGTTCCTCTTCATTGTTGCAGCTCCTCTGACTGTGTTTTTTTTTTTATGACTATCTACTCCCCCAGAGTATATGCTCCGCCTTACTATATACTCCCCCTTTGACATCAATGGAAAAGGATACCAAATATAAATAAGCATAGGTACTACTCCAAAAGTAGAGTAGTCAACCACTCATCAGTCACAACGGACAGATGTATTTTCTGTGAGTTCTAATCAGACTCAGGAAAGGGAATTACTCCCATCTTCTTCCTGAGATAATCAAAACTATCTTTTGATAATGGTTTCATGAATATGTCTACCAATTGATCTTCGGTGCTCACATAATCCAACTTCACTTCTCCTTATGCAACTTTTTCTCTTAGAAAGTGATATTTTATTTCTATGCGTTTTGTCTTTGCGTGCATCACAGGTTTCTTAGACATATTAATAGTGCTAGTGTTGTCACAATGGATGACAATGGGATAATCAATCTGAATTTCAAATTCTTTAATCATTTGTTTGATCCAAACCATTGTTGAACAATTTAATACGGCTGCTACATACTCAGCTTCTGTTGTTGACTGAGAAATATAGTTATTCTTCTTACTTGTCCAAGTAACCAACTCGTCTCCAAGAAATACTGCTCCTCTTGAGGTACTCTTTCTATCATCAACGCAACCTACCCAATCTGCATCTGTGTACACATGAAGTTCTACATTTTCTGAGTTAGGATACCATAAACCATAGTCTGTAGTTCCCTTTAAATATCTAGATATTCATTTTATTTTTATTACGTGATTCTATTTAGGTTCAGCTGCAAATCTCCCAACAATGCCAAGTGCATTAGATATGTTTGGTCTAGATTGAGTGAGATATATGAGTTTTCCAATCATGGATTTGTAAAGTGTTTTTTCAACTTCTATGGAGTCATCATTTTTAGAAATCTTGCTTCCTGTTATCATAAGAGTGCTTACTGGCTTGTAGTCTTCCATCTTGAATGTATTCAATATCTCTTTTACATATTTAGATTGATTTATGAATATACCTCTGTCTGTCTGCTTTACATTTAATCCCAAAAATTATTTTATAGGTCCAATCATGCTCATTTCAAATTCACTCTGCTTCTCTTTTGCAAATTCTGCACTAAGCTTTTCATTACCTCGAAAGATTATGCCATCAACAAAGATAGCAACAAGTAGTAAACCTTCAGGTGTCTCTCTAATGAATAGGTTACAATCTACTGCTCCCTTTTTGAATCCATTTTTTGTTAAGTAGCCATCAAGTCTCTCATACCATTCTCTTGGGGCCTGTTTAGGTCCATAGAGGGCTTTCTTTAGTCTGCATACCATGTCTGGTTTGTCTGAAAGTTTGAATCCTTCAGGCTACTCTATGTAGACTTCTTCCTTCAAGTCACCATTCAGGAAGGCTGACTTGACATCCATCTAATATACTTTGAAGTTCTTGAATGTTACATAGGCTAAAAATAACTTTATAGCTTCCAATCTGCTCATAGGGGCAAATGTATCAGAATAGTCAATTCCTTCTCTTTGCGCATATCCTTTACATACCAATATTTCTTTATTTCTTATCACTGTCCCATCTTCATTCATTTTGTTTCTGAATATCCACTTAGTTCCAATCATGTTCTTGTCACAAGGTCTAGGGACCAATTCCCATGTGTCATTCTTCATTATTTGATCTAATTCTTCTTGCATTGCACTTTTCCAATTTGAATCATTGCACGCATCTTCAACACTTAAGGGTTAAATCTGTGAAAGTAAGCATACCTCATCATCAACGGTTGAACCTTTTGCTTTGGATCTTGTCAAAACTTTACTGCTCTGATCTCCAATGATATCTTCATTAGAGTGGTATTTAGATGTGTATTTTTAGATTTTAGGTGTGACACTCTCATTTGTAATCTGTGATTCTTCTTGACTTGGTTCAGGGTTATTGCATGATACATCAATACAGTCAAACATTTCTTCAATAACTGTATCTTTATTGATTAGTCTAGGTTCATCTTCAATCATAGGTGCATATTCATAATATCTCTCTTGAATCATGAACTTCTCATCAATCTTCACATGTGCACTCTCAATGATTTTATTCAACCTTAAATTGAAACATCTGTAAGATTTTCTCTTAGTAGAGTAACCAAGAAAAATACCTTCATCGCTTCTAGCATCAAATTTTCCAACACCATCATCTCTCTTGATGTAGCACTTGCTTCCAAAGATTTTGAAGTATTTTACTATAGGTACATTACCAAACCAAAGTTCATAAGGTGTTTTGTCTGTGCCTGGTCTTAGTTGAATTTTGTTGATAGTATAAACAATTGTATTGACTGCATCTCTCCAATAGGTGTGCGCAACTTTCCCTTCAATCATGATAGTGCGCGTTGTGTCAAGTATTATCATGTTCCTCCTTTTTGCAATTCCATTTTGTTAAGGGGTTCTGGGTGCACTTAGTTGTCTTTTAATCCCATGTTCTTCCCAATACTCAAGAAACTTGTCAGAGGTAAATTCTCCTCCTCTATAAGATCTCATACACTTTATCTTTAATCCAAACTCATTTTCAACTTTATCTTTGAATATTTTGAACTTCTCAAAAGCTTCAGATTTGTCTTTCAAGAACGCAACCCACATCATCCTAGAGAAATCATCAAAAAACAAAATAAAATACCTTTCACTATAGTATGATCTTGTTTGAGTAGGTCCACATAAGTCTGTATGTATTAGATCTAATTTGTTCTCAGCAGAGTTCTGTTTTCTTCTGAATGAGGTCCTCACATGCTTTCCCATCACACATTCCCTACACATAGTATCAACTGGTCTTGCAATACTAGGAAGGTCTCTTACGGCCTTTACATTACTTATATTCACTATGTTGTCAAAATTGATATGACAAAGTCTTTTTTGCCGAAGCCAACTGTCATCCACTTTTGCAACAAAACAACTTACTTTGGAGTTACGCTGGAAAACATTACCTTTGGTATTTGAGCCTGATGCAATCATGTCTCCTTTGTTTTTAATAATGCATCTGTTGTTTTTGAATTCCAACTGATATCCTTTATCTAGCAATTGTCCAACACTTAGTAAGTTATGATGCAAACCATCAACATACAAACACATCATCTCTCTTGTTCTTTCCATCCAAGGTGATAGATCCTCTGCCAATGATAGGCTTGGGAGTGTTATCTCCAAATTTAACCATGCCACCTTTTACTTATCTAGATGTACAAATATATCTTTTTCACCTATCATGTGATGTGAACACCCGCTATCTATGATCCAGTCTGTTATGATGTCAGCTTGTGAAACTAAAGCCAATTCTTGTGCTTTCTTTTCATCTTCAATTTCTATTTTATCAATCATTTTTTCATTGTCTTTAATTGCAACAAATCCAATTTCATCTTTTCCTGAATCATCATCAGTTACACCATCTTCAGCATGATAGCATTCCTTAGTGTATTTGGGTTTGTAATCTTATCTTTACTTCTTGACTCTTGTAGGACACTTGGATGCAAAGTGACCAAATTTGTTGCATGAAAAACATTTGAATGGTAACTGTCCTTCATATTTTCCTTCCCTTTCTTTCTTAGCAATCATATCAATGATTTCTTCTAGTTTTGTATCAACTTCTTCTTTCTCATTGTTACTAGAGATGTTTAAGGATTTCTTGCCATGGACTTAGGCTTTGAAAGCTGTTTCCATTTTAGGTTCTATCTTCAATCTTGATATCTCAAATGTTGATATTTTGCTAATCAAGGTTTCTCTTTTGAAGTCCTTTGATAATTGCATGGTTTCATCCAAGATGTTTATCTTTCTTTCATAATCTTTTGAAAATGTGGTCATTAATTTGTCCATTATATCATCATCTGAAATTTCTCCACCATTATTCCTAATTCCTGAGACTCCTTCATTAATCCTCTGATTGTAAGCTTTGATGTTTTCTTCAGGTAGCATCTCTAAATTGTTGTATCTTTTCTTCCATGTCTTTCTGCATGCATTCTTGGCTTGGATGTCTCCTTCAAACATATCTTCTAGGCATTTCCAAATTGAATATGCTTTGTTTGCCTTCTTGATCTCAGAAAATTCACTGTCAAATAGGGCAATGATTAGGGATTCTTTGGCAATTGCCTTTTGGGCGAATACTCTTTTTTTTTTATTAGTAGAGTCTTCTTCTGCAAGGTCTTTCAAGGTGGGAACATCAATTGCATGAGTAGAAATCTCATAGATCTCAAAACTAATGCACTGAAGATGTGTTATCATTTTGTTCTTCTAGTCTAGATAATTCTCCCCATCAAACTTAGGACTCTCTTTCCTGAAGTACACCATTTGATCTACCTTAAGCTGTTAGGATTTCTCTCCAAGGCACTTGGGTCTGATACCAATTGTTGGAATAGTCCCAAGGGATAACTGAGAGGGGGGGGGGGGGGGAATTAGTTATCAACA
>MU223392.1:1691403-1714160 GCA_018584345.1 Thuja plicata
TATATGCATACACACACACACATATATATATATATGCATATATATACACATATATATGCACATATATGCATATATACACATATATATGTATATATATACACATACATGTATATACACATATACATGTATATATACACATATACATGCATATATATATATATAAACATTATAATACCTATATATAAACAATATATATTAAAAAACAATAAAAAATGCAAATTAAAAATGTGAAAAACCTGAATCAAACGTTCGGAAAAACAGAAGCCCCACTCTCTGTCGCTTTCAACCCAGCTGAAACAGTGAAAATGACTGTTTTAGCGGGTTTTAAATTCTGCCCAAAAAAAAACCTACTTACTTTCGATCGAAAGTAAGTAAGTACTTTCGATCGAAAGTACTTACCTACTTTCGATTGAAAGAAGTAGGTACTTTCGATCGGAAGTAACTTACTTCCGATCAAAAGTTTTTATGCGTTCCGATCAAAAGTAGGATTATTTTTTTTGTGGGCCACACTTTTCGAGGTGAATTCCTTCCTCCTGAAAAGTGTAACCCACTATTGTGGTATTACCTAGTAGGGCTTCTATATGTTGTGAGGCTTCATCAATATTCATCTCATATCCCATAGGTTCTATCCATTTTTCTCTCAGTTCAACTACCTTTGCTAAACATTCATTACTGTCAACTTTAAAACAAATGTTGTCTTTATATTTTTCAATCAATTGTGGTGGTATCATATACCTTTTGTACATTGTAGCTTGAAAATTTGTAAAATAATCAGCCATTATAGTGTCAAATTTGTCACCTAAACTTTGTATGCACTCATTGATATGATATATGATAGGTCTGTCTATCTTCCATACTATATCACCAATCGAAGGGAAAGAGTTCTGAAAAATAAATGAATATACATACCAATATTGAACTAAAATTTAGCGTATTGGTCTTTTATTTTTGAATAGTATTCATGTTTTCGTCTAGTTATTTTAACAAAATCTCACAAACATCAATTTTTAGTCCCTTCTTCACAATCTTGTATGCTAAGTCCACAACACTACAAGGTACAATGTCCACTCTAGATGATTGAAATACTTGGTATGATAGAATGTTGCATACATACCTCAGCTTAGGGTCTTCAATAGTAGATATCTGCATGCCTCTACCATCCTATAGTGCCTTTGTAAACTTAGTAAGTTTACCTCTTTCAATTTGTTTAACGGCTTTGGGTCTATCACCAACAGGTAATCCAGTAATGAGATTTAGAAAATCTTTTCCAATTTTAATCAGTTCATCCAACCACATGGTCTACATGTGTACTCAGGTGAGTACCATTCTCACCCATTTGGGTTTGAATACCCTTGATAGGTTCATTATGTGGGGTAGATGCTTCACTTCTAGGTGAGTGTGCTCATCCTTCAATTTCTTGATTACACACAATTTACTGAATGATGCATCAATTTCTTCCTAACAAAGATCTTCAATCTTGCAATATATAAAATTATGCACATCATCATTCAGAATTACTTGTGCAGGGATAGATGATAATGCTCCCATCATATCTTTTTCTGATGCTATCGTTGGGGGCATCTCGTGCTTAGTAGAAACAGATTTTGTATCCTTAACTAGTGTGGATCTCTGGACTCTTGGTTCCATATCTTCTTAAGATAGGTTAAATATGAACTAGTGCAAGCTCGAATAGATATTACTTCACAAATGTAGTTCGGTAATATAAATTAACCAGAAATGCTCTCAAAATGCTCTTAAATGATTCAGAAATACCTCTCGTATCTTTCAGTGGATGCCAGAAATAATTGCCTTGCAACATGCTCAAAATGCTCTCATAAACAGTAAGTTCAAATGAACTACAAACCGCCCTATTCATAGATTTCCCATGATTAGGGTTTCCAATGGCTATTAGGTTTTGCAATAAATGCTTTGTCGAGTATGTTTTGTCTTATTCACTGACTATGTAGTGAATTTTCTTAACTGAATAAAACAAAATAACTACACACAATACTTCAATCTCACAACTTATTCAGATGCATCTTAATATGCTAATATGGATCTCAAATCTAATACTTCAAAACTAAAATAAGATTTTCAATAGGTTTTCAGTCCCTACATACCTCTCACCAATTAGGTGGAGCTCAGTGCAACAAACTCGTTAGAGATGGTGCAGTCTGTGCTTCTAGATCATGTCCCTTCATCCTGAGTCTTTTTCCTCCATGTCTTGTTCATTTGTTCTCGGATTTCATCAACAGTAGTAGGAGATTTTACTTCAGATTCATCTCCAATCGGTGCATCACCTCAGTCTCTATAATTCCTCGCAAGGTGTCCTACCTTATGACAATGAAAATATGCCATGCCAAGATTTCTCCAAGCTCTTTTGTTGTTCCTCATGTGCACCAACATGCATTTTGCAACAATGTGTCCATACCTTCCACAAGATAAACATGAAATTCTTGTATTATAGTCCCATGGTATAAAAATACCTTCTCGATTGGTTTTAGCATTCTCTCGGTTAGGCTTTCAATTGTCATTTCTTTTCTTTATTATGCACTCTTCAGCTTTCTATCCAAACTTGTTACAATTCTTGCAGTAACCATCAAACTTAGGTTTCCTTGTATTGTTGACTAGATTAGTACTAGATTCAAATTCTTGATGTCCATACCTATTGCATCTAAAACAATAACAATCAAACTTAGGTATACTCACTGATTTACCTTTCCTTCTCCTGCAGACATTAGCAGTATGTCTAGGCTTCCCACATTAATTGCAACTTGGCTTCTTTTGTCTCGGTGGGGATGAAGTACTTTCATCTCTTTGTGCTTTTGATGATTATCCTTTCTCGGTGGTGTTGTCCTCTTTGTATCCAATTCCTATTTTGTCATTTCTCTGTTTCTAATTCTTGAATTGGTTATCTAGAGATTTCAGTGCTTCTTCATTTCTTTTCAGTATTGCATTTGCATCTTTCTTAGCTTTCAATCTTTGTTCCATTCTTTTAATTTTAGCTTTCAGTGCTTGATTCTCAATTTCTTTTCAGTTGTTGTCTTGGTTTTCACTCATAAGTTGATTGGCCATGTCATAGTGAACTTGTGTCATTCTCATGATCTCATTATCTTTTTCTAGTAGCTTCATCTCAACTTGTCTCTTGTCATCTTTTTCCATTTTCTTTTCATCTTTGGCAGTCCTTTTCCCTTCAATCAATTCAGTCATTCTAATCATGTTGGTTTCAAGATCTATCTTCATTACGTCCAACTGCTTGGTAAGTGTATCATTCTTTTCTAGTAATTCTTTTATAGCTATTTCAGATTCATCAGTAACACTTCCTTCAAATGTTGTTTCAATTGTATAAACTTGTTCTTGTGTAACCTTTAGTTCATCATAAATTCTCAGTCTAACTCTTAGAGATCTCTCAAGTTTCTTCTTCAAATCAATGATTAACTCTCTTGCACCTTCCAATTCAAATTCAAGACCATCAAGTCTTTTTTATTGCCTAAAACTTTCCATGACTAGGATCTTTAACTCTCAGGTGGTCAAACCCTATAACTCAAGAGTAACAACTCTGATACCAATTATTGGAATAATGTATGGCAAGTAAGCAATGAGAGGGGAGGGATGAATCAATACTTATAAAACTTTTAATTTAATACCTTAATTGATTAACCATAAAATTGTAGTTCTTTGTTTACTGACTCTATTGCATTGAAATAAAAGTAATGTAACGTATGTAATTCAAAACATTAAAACCATAACAAATAAATTCATAACACAATGATTTTTCTTACGCAAAAATCCTTGGTGAGAGGACAAAACTGCGGTGGGGATGACACCCACAACTTTCACTAAAACCTTAGTATGAAAGGTTGCTCGATTAGAGATACAAAGGTTTTCTACTTTCGATAGCTTACTTAGTTAAGAATATACAAGACTTATTAGGTCTACTTGGTCAGAGGATTTTATAATCTCTACACTTAAAGATGTACCTAGTTAAAGGATTTACAATAACATGATCTGTTAGGATCTACCTAGTGTTGGGATTTAACCTTCACAATACAATAGTACTTAAACTATGAAATGTCTGGTATACTTTGCATCAAATACAAATTTTGATTCAGACTCTATGTATTGTGATATGTGTTATCGTAATTCTGATCTATGTAACACTTCACTGCTCTACTCTACTGTAGCTAAATCTACTCAGTACGACTTTGCTCTGTGTTGTTCTCCCTCAATGATTCAATAACAAAATTAAATCCTTCATTAACATCAACTCCATCAAATCTAACAACAACTATAACAACTAGTCTAACATCAACATAACTCATGAATTCATCCTTTATAAATATGAAGTTTTAACCTCTTAATCCTATGAGTTAGCTGGAAAATGATTATCCTGAACTGTTTGATCTTCTTTCTTTCTTAGTGACCGTGTCACTTTTTTCTTGGTACTTGGTGTTCTTCTTGGAAATAAAAAACTCCCATTAACGATTTGATCTATGCCTTAGATCTTCTTTCTGAATTATTGGTGCAAGAGCTCACCTAGGCTAACCTCCATGTTTTTATCATTTTTGGCTTGTACTTGACATTGGCCAAGTCAAGATAGTTAGGTTGTTTTTAGACCTTAGAAGGTCTTTGCAATGTGGGTTAGATGAGTTATTCATTAGGACTAAGGTCACCAAAGTAGCCATTGTTAGTAATTTTTCATTTTATTAGGCTTAGTTGCTAAATGATGGATTTGAGTCATGGATGTGCCCTAAACACATAAATGAGGACATAGAGATGTCTTAAGGTCTTTAATGATCTTGGATCCTTGGAATGAAGAGGTTATAGGTCTTATAAATGAGTAAAGTGGCATAAAAGGAAAGAGTTAGGAGTCAGGGAAAGTCGAGTTGCTATTTTTAATTCCAAGCCCTAGGCGAGCATGCACTGTCTGGTTAGTGGTTTGGAGGTGAAACAATGAGCATTCTTATGTAGGGTAGTGTATTATTGTATAGTCTAAGTGTAGTTTCAGTTAGGGCATAGTCATATCTTGACATGCTAGGAGGGCCGAGTTGGTATCAATCCAATTGGTCAAGTTTTGGGCAAGTTTTTCATTGTGTTGCAGACTGTCCTAGCAATTAGGCCTATTAGCCCTATTGATCCTAGCTTGTAGGAACCCTATGTACGGAGGATTTCTAAAACTAAAACCTTCAAAATCTATTGTAAAGTGATAGAGGGTATCTGAATGCGTGATTTTTTTTTCAACTTCTTTGGGAAAGTTTTAAAAGAAGTGGGAAAAACACACTGTGAAAGGCTACAAGGAATAGGCCTCAATTAGGCTTCCAAGTGATTGAATCCTTGAACCTGGTGAAGACCAATTTGAAGATACTAGTAAAATTTTTCAAAATAAAACAAGATGGACATTTACAAGTGGATGGATATCCCTGCAATGAATCATGAATGTTAGAGTGGAATTGGCACTTATATCCTTCTAGTTGTAGTGGGAAAAGAGAAGATTTGAACTAAAAAAAGGTGTTAGTATTTCAAGGTGAAGCACATGAGTGGAGAACTCTTAGAGAAGAGTTGGAATTGGACTTAGTTAATAATCTAAGCCAAACAGGACCTAGAGGAGATTAGGTTCCTAGAAGAGACAAGCTAAGGTCTCTTAGGTGAAGTGCTAGCAAGGCTTGTAGACTCACATCATATTGGTATTAGAGCACTGATTAAAGATCAGGCTTGTGGTGGATGTTTTAGCCTATTGAATCAGTTGGAGAGAATACACCATTTGGATTAGTAGAAGACAAATCCATGGTGACTAACGCTGAGTTAGCCAAAAAGGTGGATGAGCAAGAAGAAGACAACAAGTTGTTAAGAGAAAGGTTGTCTCAAATGGAGCAACTCTTGGGAGAAGTCCAAGACAAAGGTGAGAAGATGAAAGATAAGATAGATCGGAAAGAAGAAGAAGAAGAAAGGAAAAAGGGAGTGGATGTAGAAGAGGAAGTTCCAACCCCTGACCCTGTTAGTGATCAAGAACCCTTCTTAAAGGCATTGAAGGCCTTAAGTGGCAAAGCTTTAGAGGGTGTACCACTTTTTAGTGGACAAATGGATCCAGATTCAATTGTGGATTGGATTGAGAGTATAGAGAACCATTTCAAATGTGATTGTATCATAGAGGCCAAAAAAGTGAGTGTGGCCAAGTCAAGATTGAGAGGATCAGCTCTCACATGGTGGAAGTTTGTTCAAACTGAGAGGGAGAAAGAAGGAAAGAGTCCTATAGTCTCATGGAAGGGAATGGTGACTAAAGTCAAGCAGACTTATTTACTTGATGATTATGAGGTTTAGCTACATAGGAGAAGAAACAATCTTAGACAAAAAGATTTGGATGTCCAAGCATACATGGAAGAGTTCCAAAAGTTGTGCTTAAGATCACAAGTGGTGGAAGATGAAAGCATCAAGCTAGCTAGATACTTGAATGGACTCAAGTGGTCTATCCAAGAAGACATGAGTATTGTGAACTTCAAAACCATTCGCCAATGTTATCAAATGGCCTTGAAGATAGAGGAGAAAGGAAAAAGAAAGCAAGAGAAAACCTCCAAAGGAAGAGGTAGAGGAAGGGATAATAGAGGAATAAGAGGTGGTTATGGTGGAAGAAGTTCAGAGTCAAGGACACAAGGAGAAGTCAAGTACACTGAGCAGCAAGAGGGAAGTTATAGTAGAGGTGGAAGAGGAAGGAACTCAAGTTTCAGAGGCATGAGTGGTGGACAAGGAAGAGGCAATTACTTTTCCAATATGAAAATGTTACCATTGCAACTGAATGGGACACCCTGCCTATAGGTGTCCAGAGAAGGGTAGTACTTCTCAAGGAGGTAACAAGAGAACTAATTTAGTTCATGAAGAGACAAATGCAATAGAGACACACTCTGAGGTACCACTAAATTCTGAAGAAGGTGAGAATCTCATGATGAGGAGAACATTAATCAAGGAACTAGTCAAGGAGGAGCCAAGCCAAAGGAGGTCTCTATTCAGAATCAAATGTAAGGTGATGGGAAAAGTATGTAGAGTCATTGTAGACTCAGGGTCTATTGACAACATTGTGTTAGAGGAAGTAGTCAACAAGTTAGGCATGACAAGGATGCTTCATACCCATCCTTACAAGGTCACATGGCTCAATAAGGGACAACATGTCTTAGTCAACGGACAAGCATGGGTAGAGTTCTCTATAGGGAGATATAAGGACAAGGTTCTATGTGATGTATTTCCCATGGATGCATGCTATTTTCTCCTAGGTAGGCCATGGCAATTTGACCTCCAAGCTATCCATGATGGAGTGAAGAACTCCTATACATTCAAGAAGGATAAAGTAACTTTCAAAATCCAATCATTGTTAGAAGATGCAGATGCGAAGACAATAGGTCCTAATGTGCTTATGGTGGGTGAGAAAGAATTCATAGAATCCATGGAAGAAGGAGAAGGAGTTGGCTATGCATTGGTGCTAAGGCCAAGAGAAAAGAATGAAGAAAAATGAGACAAGAAATCAGAGATACCTAAGGAGATACAAAGTATGTTGCAGACTTATGAAGGCATAGTAAGTGATGGACAACCATCATCATTACCCCCCTACAAGATCCATAAGTCATAGGATAGAATTCATACCCGGAGCTACCCTACCTAATAAGGCAGCCTACAAGATGACACCTCAACAAAATGAGGAAATTGCTAGGAAAATAGAACAACTTCTTAACCAAGGCCTTAGCAAGAAAAGGATTAGCCCTTGTGTAGTACCTACTATCCTAGCACCAAAGAAACAAGGAACATGGAGACTTTTTACAGATTCAAGAGCCATAAATAGGATAACCATTAGGTATAGGTTTCCCATACCTAGGATTGAAGACCTAATGGATTGTCTAGGTGAAGCTAAGTATTTTAGTAAGATAGACTTGAAGAGTGGCTATCACTAAATTAGGATACACGAGGGAGATGAATGGAAGACAACATTCAAAACCAATGAAGGTTTGTATGAATGGCTTGTCATGCCATTTGGACTGTCTAATGCCCCCTCCACATTCATGAGCCTCATGATTGAAGTCCTTAAAGACTACATTGGAAAATTTGTAGTAGTATATCTTGATGATATACTAATTTATAGTAGGACAAGAGAGGATCATCTTCAACACCTTGAGACTATATTCAAGAAGCTACATGAAGAGAAGTTGATGATTAACCTGGAGAAATGTGAGTTCATCAAAACAGAGCTAGTGTTCCTTGGGTTTGTTCTCTCTCAAGGAAATCTGAAAATGGACAAGATTAAAGTGGAAGCCATCATGAATTGGCCTACTCCAAGGTCAACAATAGAGGTAAGAAGTTTTCATAGCCTTTCTCAGTATTATAGGAAGTTTATAAGGAATTTTAGTGCTATTTGTGCTCCCATGTTGGACACAATCAAAGGAGGAATGAAGACCAAGTTCATATGGAATGAACAAGCCACTAAGATCTTTGATTTATTGAAAGAAAAGGTTTCTACCCAACCTATCCTAATCTTTCCAAGCTTTGAGAAGCTTTTCACCATTGAGTGTGATGCAAGCAAGATAGCTATTAGAGTTTTCCTAAGCCAAGAGGGTAGACCAGTAGCATTTCATTTAGAGAAGTTGAGTGAAGCAAAGAAGAAGTATTCTTCTTATGATCTTGAGTTGTATGCGTTGGTTCAAGCTTTGAGAAAGTGGAGGCACTATTTTCTGGCCAAGGAGTTCATTTTCTATTCAGACAATCAAGCTTTAAGTTTTCTGAATTCTCAAGAGAAGTTGAGCCACAATCACATGAAAATGGGTGGAATACTTACAAGCTTATACCTTTAATATCAAACAAAAGAAAGGTGTCCTCAATAAGGTGGCACATGCATTGTCTAGAAGAGCTCTTACCATCCAAGAGATTCAATTGAAGAGCATGGGAATAGATTACTTCAAGGATCTATATGCTGAAGATGAGGACTTTACAGACATTTATAAGGTATGTGCTGAATACAATAACCATTTTCATAGTAAGTATGCTAAATGCACTTTGCAAAGTAATCTTTTGTTCAAGGGAAATCAGTTATGTATCCCTAGAGGATCTATTAGGGAGAATATGATTCAGGAAAAGCACAATGGTGCATTGAGTGGTCATTTTGGGATAACTAAGACCCAAGAACTTGTTCAAAGGTTCTACTATTGGCCGAGAATGAACCTTGATGTTAAGAGGTATGTGGAGAATTGCATTGTATGTCAAAGAGCCAAGGGCACTTGTTCAAATTCTGGTCTTTATCAACCACTACCTATTCCCACTAGGCCTTGGTATTGCTTGAGCATGGATTTTGTAGTTGGGTTACCCAAGACAAGACAAGGCATGGATATTGTTTATGTAGTTGTGGATAGGTTTAGTAAGATGGATCACTTTGTGCCATGAAAGACAACTCATGATGCCAGCCAAATAGCCTCTCTCTTCTTCAAAGAGATGGTAAGAATCCATGGGTTACCTAAGAGCATTATGTCTAATAGAGACACCAAATTTATGAGTCAACTTTTGGAAGAATCTTTGGAAAAGATTAGGCACTAATTTATCCTTTGGGTCTGCATACCATCTCCAAACTGATGGTCAGACCAAAGTGGTGAATAGAAGCCTTGGAAATCTACTAAGGTGCTTGACAAAGGATTACAAACAGCAATGGGATCAATTGATTTGACAGGTTGAATATGCCTACAATGACAACATCAATAGAACAACAGGGAAGAGCCCCTTTGAGATAGTATATGGATTGCATCCTAGAGGAGTCTATGAGTTGAGAGACTTGAAGGATGGAGTGAAGGCAAGTGGATATGTAGATTACTTTGCTTGTGCAATGCAATAAATACATGATACGGTTCGGAAAACTCTGACAGAGAACACCTTGAAACATAAAGCAAAGATTGATGAGAGTAGAAGAATAGTTTAGTTCAATAAGGGTGACTTGGTCATGGTACATCTTAACAAATCAAGACTTCAAAAGGGAGTCCCTCACAAGTTTTAGATGAGGAGGATAGGTTCATGTCCTATCTTAGCTAAGTATGGTGATAATGCATTCAAAGTTGAGCTCCCAGAAGACAGTGGACTGTCACTTATTTTCAACATTGCAGACTTAGTCCATTACAAAGGACCACAACAAGACATGGATCAGAGTCTCCAAGAAGTGATCAAAGATTTGGAAGATCTCCAATCACCCTTTGCTATAGCCACAAGAGCTGATAGTGTACTAGATACTAGAGTCTACAAATAGACTAGAACCAAAGCCTACAAGGAACATTTGATAAAGAAGCATTATCAAATGGATGTTGATGCAATATGGGTCAAAGAATCAGAATTCAAGAAGATGGGGATTGATCCAATCATCCTCAATCCAAGGGTGGATTAATCTTTTGGTTTTGGGGAGGATGGTGCAGGAGCACACCTAGGCTAACCTCCATGTTTTTATCATTTTTGGCTTGTACTTGACATTGCCCAAGTCAAGATAGTTAGGTTGTTTTTAGAACGTAGAAGGTATTTGCAATGTGGGCTAGGTGAGTTAGTCATTAGGACCAAGCTCACCAAAGTAGCCATTGTTAGTAGTTTTTCATTTTATTAGGCTTAGTTGCTAAATGATGGATTTGAGTCATAAATGTGCCCTAAACACATAAATGAGGACATAGAGATGCCTTAAGGTCTTTAATTATCTTGGATCCTTGAAATGAAGAGGTTAGAGGTCCTAGAAATGAGGAAAGTGGCATAAAAGGAAAGATGCCAAAAGTTGCTAAATTGTTGTCATGATAACATTTGCAATTATTGCAAATGTTGCATGCAACACGGTTACCTTGGATCCCCTACAAACTAGGAGTGGGGAATCAACCAAAAAGGCCTAGAATGATGGACGAATGCATCTAATGCATAGAGAGACTTGAATCTCATCAGTTAGTGATTGATTGTAACAAGTTGGAAAGGAGCAATACAGTCTGCAATTCTAGTTTTGTGAGAATCCTGAACATTTTGTTATGACAGTCAAGTGTAATGGATTGAAAGAATGAAACTAATTTTTTTTCGTGTTCCTAGGATAGTTTGAAGCATCTTTCATTCATTAAGCTAGTTGTTTTGAGGTAGTGTAAGGTCTTAGATAAAATATTTTGTGTTTTATGTGTTCTATGGTCCTGTCCTGACCAGTCAGTTGTTTCATGGATCCCCCATGAAATATAACCATGGGATCTTCCTAAGGATAGATGGAAATGTTAGGGGACTCAATGGTCTATACATATGTAGAGTTAGGATTCAGGGAAAGTCAAGTTTCTATTTTTAATTCCAAGCCCTAGGCGAGCATGCATTATCTGATTAGTGGTTTGGAGGTGAAACAGTGAGCATTCTTATGCAGGGTAGTGTAGTATTGTATGGTCTAAGTGAATTTTTAGTTAGGGCATAGTCATATCTTGACATGCTAGGAGGGTCGAGTTGGTATCAATCCAATTGGTCAAGTTTTGGGCAAGTTTTGCATTGTGTTGCAGACTGTCCTAGAAATTAGGCCTATTAGCCCTATTGATCCTAGTTTGTAGGAAACCTATGTACAGAGGACTTATGAAACTAAAACCTTAAAAATATCTTGTAAAGTGATAGAGGGTATCTGAATGTGTGATTGTTTTTTCAACTTCTTTGGGAAAGTTTTAAAAGAAGTGTGAAAAACAAACTGTGAAAGGCTACAAGGAATAGGCCTCAATTAGGCTTCCAAGTGATTGAATCCTTGAACCCAGTGAAGACCAAGTTGAAGATCCTAGTAAATGGTTTCAAATGACAAGAATATGGAAATTTAAAAGTGGATGGATATCCCTACAATGAATCATGAATGTTAAAACAAAAGGTTCTTCTAGGTGTAGTGGGAAAAGAGAAGATTTGAACTAACAAAAGGTTTTATTCTTTCAAGGTGAAGCACATGAGTGGAGAACTCTTAGAGAAGAGTAGGAATTTCACTTAGTTAATCATCTAATCCAATCAGGACCTAGAAGGGATTAGGTTCCTAGAAGAGACAAGCTAAGGTCTCTTAGGTGAAGTCCTAGCAAGCCTTGTAGACTCACATCAATTATCTAGATCATTGATCATGTAACCAACTATTATTAATACTCGTAGCAATGTAATTAATGGAATAAAAATGCATTAAATGAGTCCTTATCACTTTTTTAATTGTCTATCTAACTCAATTACATATTCCTTCTGACTTGGTTGTATGATCTCTCAATGCTCAGTAACTAACAACTCGATGTATTATATCCACTCGGTAACAAAGTATTCTTGGTATATTTAGTTCTCAATTCTTTGCTTTACCGACTGCATAATGCTTTGTGTTTTGACCAACTTCCTTGGTGTGTATTACCGAGTAGTCCTTTATAAGACTTTCTTCATTCACTGACTGTGTTCTCCATGAACTATGAATTTGACAAAACTAATGACAACAAAAATAACTTACAGAGGTAACAATCTCCCACTTTGACATTAGTTGGGATTTTTTGACAAAAACTATTCAAAGTCATCAAAATGTATAGCTCCGAGCCTCGGTAGTTACTCCCTATATACTTTTCCTTCTTTTTTTTTTTAATTTTTTTTTTCGCATATATGATTTTTTGTTTTTCTGATATCTGATATATCTCCCTTTATCTCTTATACACAATATATCCCCTGAAATTTCCATAATATATCCCCTTTTTTGACAAAAACTGCTACAACTATAGTCTAATTGTCAAAAAGATATTTATAGCTTTGTTGAATAATTGATAGTATAGTCTCGCAAGTGTCTCTGTGAGTCTATAATATCACAATCTGCCTAGATATATCTGTTGAAATGCCAATAAGACCATCCAGTGTAGTTACTGCTAGAAATTTACTAGCTCTTTGGCATATTTTAGTTGGTTTTGCATTGATTGGATGTGGGGTATGAGCAATGCTTGAAGTTCAAGAAATTCCAATCAGATCTTATTCTCTTACTTCTTCAATGAAGTTTGAACTTCTAGTGGTTCTTGTACTTTGGTATAAAATGTCTGGAATGATCCAGTCTTAGTCGGTATAGCCTTTAGTTGTTCTGCCACCTCTTTCTCAACTTGAGTTTCCTTCTTTCTGATATCCTAGGTAAAATGTGAAAGAATACAAGAATTTTGAAACAATGAAATAATAGAAGTAAGAAAATTTTCAATTTCTTCACATGAATCGAATAGAGTTATCTTATCCACTTCGCTTTCTTGAAGTAGTCCTTCCATCAATTTATGTTCCATTTTTTCTTGGTGAATCTTCATCATGTATCCTATCATATCCATATTTGGTCCTTTGATCTTACTCTTTGTAATCAACTTACTCTGAGATGTCTTTAGAGATAATAACTCTAAGTATTTTTCTAATTCCTTATGGTTCAAAGTGTTAGGATCGACTTTGGGAATGATAATTTGTTTCTCTAAGTCGATTGGCTTCCTCTTCTTTGATTTCTTCTTACCTCCCAACAAACTTTCACGAGTAGAAAGTTCTAAATGTGATGCCTTGCCTACATCGGGTGACTCAGTATGAGTTCCAATAATGATCTCTCCAATATTTTCTTCCTCTTTATGTTCCTTGTGTATCTCTTCCTCTTTCTAATAATCTTCTTTCTCATTAATATTTGATTCCTGCAACTTTTTTTTCTATGTATCATGAACATTTTTGTGTCGGTAGGGGCAATATTTTGTTGCTAACCATCAGTGTCAGTTTGTGTTACCAACTTGGTTGTCTTACCTCTCTCAGTCTTAGTGGTCTAGGTTCCTTCTACCTTTTATTTCTCTTTCTTTGTCTGATTGTCCTTGGGTCCTTCCTGTGCAGTGTCAGTTGCAGTATCTGACTGTTTAGTGTAACTGGGGACTTGGATCAATATCAGTTTATGACTTTGTAGTCGATATAAATCAAAATCTATATAGTTAGTGTCCTGTACCTAAGTGTCCATGATATCATCATCATTATGTAAACCTTTTTTAGGGTTCACTTCTTCTATGATATCTTCAATAATTATCTCTCCTTTGTCTATAGTTAGATCAATTAGCTCTACATTGGTAGTGGTCTCCTTTACTTGATTACTCATTCTTCCTTGTTGACTTGTCTTCGCCTCTCCATGCTTAGTGTTATCTAAGTTGTATATGTTTCTCCATTTTATTGTTGTCTCCTTTTCTAAAGATTCAATACCTCCATTCATTATCCCGAGGGCTCTTCCCTTGACAATGAATTCAATAGAATATATCTTCAATGCTTCTTTAATTTATGATGGTTCTAGGTCAGGAATAGTGTGAACTAATGACCTTTCTCTCATTTTATTTTTAGCATTCATGGAATACTTCCATCTTTCATAAATATTGTCATATAACTCCTCTGGTATGTGATTGCCAAGTTCAATTTGTGTGACACTGTAGTTCAGTAGTGTTTCTACCACATCGTCTTCAATTTTCTTCTTGTCTTCCTCATTTATTTTCTCATACTTAGTCTTCCTGAAACCTTCAAATCCTCTAGATTTATTTAATGATTCAATAAAGTCATCTAGACTCTTTGGTACATTATAAAAAATTTCTATAGGTACATACTTATCTGCCTTGTCAGATTTTGTGTCAATTCCCTTTCTAAGATTTAGTCTTCTTTTAGCGTGTACTAATTGCATTCCTCCTCTAGTTTTTGCATTTATTCTACCTTTCAATTGAACTATCTCAGGTGCAGCCTTCTCTTTTTCTTGTATAGAGGACCTGGTGTTCCTTTTTGTTCCAGTAGTACTCAATGAGGGTACTATTTCTACTTTCTTGTCAACTACTACAATAGCTTTGGCATTACCAGTTCTCCTAGGGTCTTTGACAGATTGTCAATCATATTCTCTATTTTCCTTATTGCCTTACCTATGACAATGTTTTTCTTTATTTTCTCTTTTACTTCCTCATAAGTTCCATATCTTGGAGCTTTAAGATTAATGGGCTTTTCTAGTAGGGTTTCATTGTATTCTAAGGCTTCATCAATATTCATCTCATATCCCATATGTTATATCCATTTTGGTCTAGGTTCAACTGCCTTTGCTAAACATTCATCAGTGTCAACTTCAAAACAAATGTTGTCTTGATATTTTGCAATCAATTTTGGTGGTATCCTATACCTTTTGTGCATTTTAGCTTGAAACTTTGTAAAATAATCAGCCATTATAGTGTCAAATTTTTCATGTAAACTTTGTATGCACTCATTGGTATGATAAATGATTGGTATGTTTGTCTTCCATACTATATCACCAATTGAAGGGAAAGAGTTCTGAAAATAGAAGAATATACATACCAATACTGAACTAAACTTTAGAGTATTGGTCTTTGCTTTTTGAATGGTATTCATGTTGTCATCCAGTTGTTTCAGCAAAACCTCACAAACATCAATTTTCAATCCCTTCTTCATAATCTTGTATGCTAAGTCCACAACACTAACAGGTACGATGTCCACTCTATATGATTGAAATAATCGGTATGATAGAATGTTGCATGCATACCTCAGATCAGGGACTTCAATGACAGATATCCACATGCATCTGTCATCCAACAGTGCCTTTGTAAACTCGGTAAGTTTACCTCTTTGATTGGTTCATCCAACCACATGGTTTGCATGTGTACTTGGTTGAGTACCATTATCACCCATTTATGTTGAATAACCTTGATAGGTTCATTATGTGGGTCAGATGCTTCAATTCCATGTGAGTGTGCTCATCCTTCAATTTCTTGTTTACACACAATTTATTAAATGATGCATGAATTTCTTCCTATCAAAGATCTTCAATCTTTAAATGTATAAAAGTACGCACGTCATCATTCAAAATTAATCATGGAGGGATAAATGATAATGCTCCTGTCATATCTTTTTCTGATGCTATCATTGGGGGCATCTTGTGCTTAGTAGAAATAGATTTTGTATCCTTAACCAGTGTGGATCTCTGGACTCTCGGTGCCATATCTTCTTAAGATAGGTTAAATACAAACTAGGGTATGCTCGACTAGATATTACTTGACAAATATAGTTTAGTAATATAAAGTAACCAAAAATTATCTTGAAATGCTCTTAAATGATTGAAAAATGCCTCTCGTATTGTTCATTGGATGCCAGACATGATCGCCTTGCAATGTGCTCAAAATGCTCTCGTAAATGGTAAATTCAAATGAACTACAAACTACCCTATTTATAGATTTCCCTTGATTAGGGTTTCCAATGGCTATTAGGTTTTGCAATAAATGTTTTTCTGAGTTTGTTTTGTCTTATTCATCAACTATGTAGTGACTTTGCTTAATTGAATAAAACAAAATAACTACACTTAATACTTCAATCTCACAACTTATCTAGATGTATCTTAATATGCTAATAGGGATCTCAAATCTAATACTTCAGAACTAAAATAATATTTTCAATAGGTTTTCAGTCCCTACATACCTCTCACCAATTAGGTGGAGCTCGGTGCAACCAACTCGATAGAGATGGTTCAGTCTGTGCTTCCAGATGATGTCCCTTCATCCTGAGTCTTTTTCGTCCATGTCTTGTTCATTTGTTCTTAGATTTCCTCAACAGTAGTAGGAGATTTTACTTCATATTCATCTCTGGTCAGTGCACCACCTTGGTCTCTACAATTCATTGCAAGGTGTTCTACCTAATGACAATGAAAACATGCCATGCCAAGATTTATCCAAGCTCTTCTATTGTTCCTTCCGTGTATCAACATGTAGTTTATAGCAATGTGTCCATACCTTCCTTAGGATAAACATGAAATTCTTGTATTATAGTCCCATGGTATTGAAATACATGCTCAGTTGGTTTTAGCATTCTCTCGGTTAGGCTTCCAATTACCATTTCTTTTCTTTATTCTGCACTCTTCAAATTTGTGTCCAAACTTGTTACAATTCTTGTAGTAACCATCAAACTTAGGTTTCCTTGTATTGTTGACCAGATTAGTTCTGCATTCAAATGCTTGATGTCTATACCTATTGTATGTAAAACAATAACCATCAAACTTAGGTATACTCGGTGATTTACCTTTCCTACTCCTGTAGAAATTAGCAATATGTCTAGGCTTCCCATAATAACTGCAACTTGGCTTATTTTTTCTTGGTAGGGATGCAATAATTTCATCTCTTTATGCTTTTGATGATTCACCTTTCTCAGTGGTGTTGTCCTCTTTGTATCCAATTCCTATTTTTTCATTTCTTTGTTTCTGATTCTTGAATTGGTTATCTAGAGAGTTAATTTCTTCTTCATTTCTTTTCAGTATTGCATTTGAATCTTTCTCATCTTTCAATCTTTGTTCCATTCTTTCAATTTCAGCTTCCAGTGCTTGATTCTCAAATTATTTTCTAGTGTTGTCTTGGTTTGCACTTTGAAGTTGATTGGCCATGTCATAGTGAACTTGTGTCATTATCATGATCTCATTATCTTTTTCCAGTATCTTCATCTCAACTTGTCTCTTGTCACCTTCTGCCATTTTATTTTCATCTTCAACACTCCTTTTCCCTTCAATCAATTCGGTCATTCTTATCATGCTAGTTTCAAGATCTATCTTCATTAGGTCCAACTGCTTGGTAAGTGTATCATTCTTTTCTAGTAATTCTTTTATAGTTGTTTAAGATTCATTAGTAACTCTGCCTTCAGATGTTGTTTCAAATGTATAATATTTTTCTTGTATAACCTTCAGTTCATCATAAATTCTCAGTCTAACCCTTAGAGATCATTCAAATCAATGATTAACTCTCTCGCACCTTCCAATTCGGATTCAAGACTATCAAGTATTTTATATTTCCTAAAAATTTCAATGACTGGGATCTTTAACTCTTACGTGGTCAAACCCTATAACTCAAGAGTAACAACTCTGATACCAATTGTTGGAATAATGTATGGCAAGTAAGGACCACTAGTAGAATTTGGGCAATAAATGACTAGGTGACTAAAAGTTTTAGTCACGTGACTAAAACTGATCATGTTCTACCCATTTTTTGTAATTCACAAATATAAATGACCAATTTGGTCATTGGGTAAAATGTCTAAATAAATGACCAATTTGGTCATCGGGTAAAATGACCAAATAAATGACTAAATAAATGACCAAATGAATGACTAAATAATTAGTCACCCTAATAATAAAAATGACTAAATGAATGATTAATACTCCTTTACACATTAACATTTGATAATATTATATACTTATATTCTTAGAAGTTGCATTTCACCAATAATGTGTGTTCGCCAATAGACTTATTGTGCAAACATTATTCAGTGTGCTTTAATATTCTGTTCGCCCGTAGACTTATTGTTGCGTTTCACATTAACTATTCTATGTGCTCTATAATTTTTAGATGTTTCATTATTTTGTTTGTATCCCAAGGTGAACTTTAGTAGTTATTCCATTATTCAAATATTGTTGATACATATTTTTAATTTTTAGGCAAGGTTGAGCCATCCAAAAGATTATTCATGGTCAAAATGTGCCAAGTGTGGCTATTCATGTGTTATCGCTAAAAGTTTGAATTTAATTATCTATTATATTCAGATTCATATATCAAATGCGCTCAATATTCTCTTCTCTTCTCAAACCTCTTTTTTGTATGCAGTGAATCCCAACAAATGGGATGCCTTACTATTCTTCAACCTACACCCAGATGCTACAATTGATGACACCAGTCTGCATGGTAGTTTTGAGAAATGATCTAAAAGTATGTAAATCTTCAAACTTTTCTACAATTGTAAATTTTAACATAATTACATCGAATTGCATCTTCTTTGAAATTTTGGTGAGATAATCACTTTCTAAGAAAATTTAAATAATCACCTTCATAAAGCTATAGTCTTAAATAAAGCCACATTTTGCAAACCACATTTAACTCAAAATCAATGTTTCATCAAAGTAAATTCACAACACAAGATTAAATAAAAGTCATTAATAAGGAACTCACCGTCTTAAAAATTTACATTATATGAACATGACGAAGCTATGTAACTTGTATATCTAATAATAAAAATTAAACACACATTATTTATCATTTTAAGAATCTAAAATTCTAAATAATAAATAATACAATTGGCTACTTATTTTATATAAACACAAAAATTCAATATTAAAATACAAAGTCAAATACTTCATTCATACTCACTTTCTACCTTGATATTCTAGCGTGAACTAGTCCCAAAAATTAATGCAAAAATTCAAAAATGTATTTTGACATTCTCACGCTCAATATTTGCCCCCAAATTACTCTCCTACATTTTGAATCATTCTAATTCAATCACTCTATTTTCTCATACTGAGAAAGATAAAAAAGAACACTCCAAGAAGAGGCAAAAATGTGCCTTGTGGAGGTGTGGGGTACAAATTCAATGCACTCAAGGTAGTCGTGACAAAGGAGGGGAGGACAAGGCAGAGGGGAGGTAGAGAGGGAAGATCTTCCACCAGGAAACTCATTTAAATAATATCAAGCATGGTGAAGAGGAGGAGTTAGAGGTCAAGATAGGGTTTTATCTCTTCACTAAACGTGAAACTCGCTTAGGATAGCTTCTCACTATGACATCTGGAAGTTTGAGGTTCAATGTGTAGCTTTATTTTTCTTTTGAGATCATTGGAAAAAGATATGGAGACTATGATGTATTATTTATTGTTTTTCTTTACCAAAATATTCATTCTCTCAACTCTTCTAGTTCAACACACTATTAGACCAAATGATTTGCAAACTTTATTCTTCTTTGAGTAGATAAATCATGTTAGAAGTCTAGTTTGTGATTTAAGCTTGACAATGATGAATAACAACTTACAAAACATAAAATTGGCTATCTATATTTAGATAGTGTATAGTTATGATACACATGTATATATGTATACATACATTTGTTTGATTTTTGTTTTTTCAGGTTTTGGGTAATTAACATTAACCCTATAGTTGACATTGTGACAAACAAATTATTTAAGATTTTACGTGCTTATATTTCAACTGTTGTAGTTGTAATAGATTGCCAATAGTATCAGAAAAGTTATTTAAACTTATACACTCTTCTAGGTTCAAATGTTGTTTTTGTGACAGTTTCCAATGGTATTAGGAAGATTATTTAAGTTTCCAATGGTATTAGGAAGGTTATTTCAGTTTCTAGACCATTTCAAGTGCTTCTTCTGGGACAAATCAGTTGTGTGACCAATTGTCAATAATAATAGGGAGGTTATTCAAATTGTCACACCATTCCAAGTCCAAGTGTCACAGTTGTGATGTGTTTTCATTGGTATTATATATGTGTGTGTATGTGTGTGTGTGTGTCTATCTATATATTATACACATACATATGTGTACATCTCTATGCATATGTATATATATGCATGTATGTAAATTTACGTAAACCTTAAGCAAGACGTTGCAACAAATGATGTGGTGATTGATATATATTTATATGTACATAAACATGCACATATATGTGTGTATGTATGTACATGTATGTATATGTGTATGTACATGTATGTATGTGTACATACATACATTAAAAAACATACTTCATGGCCTTGACTATTTCATCAATTTTGCAATGGGCATCAACAAACAACTTTCAGGGATAACATTAGGAGTCAAGCCTTGGTGCAGGTGCACCAATGGTTTTCATGCCTCCATGAGGATAGTTTGATTCTTCTCATATTTTATGTTATTTTAAGGTTTTAATAAGGTCCTATGGACCATTTTTGTGATGTTGTAACTCAAAAAAAGAGCCATGTTGATTAATAGGCTTGTATGGGCAAACATTGTCATAATATTGTTAAATGTATCAAAAGTTTCAAAGGATGAATCTATTGTATGTAATCTTCTTATAAGGTCTATTTAACCTCATTTAGGCATATCATGATGATTACAAGTCATTTAGGGTCCATAGCAATTTTTAGGAGAAAGTTGTCAATAGTGACAAAAGTTGTCAATGCAACTTCATAAAAAAATGACATTTTGGGAAAATGAATGTCAAAAGTTGGTTGGGAGTTTTAAATACAATTCATAATTGTTGGGATTATAGTTAGGACTTATAAAAAATTTAAATCCATTGACTGATGGTCAATATTGACTATTATTCTTTGCAATTTCCAGTCATTTTTTCTTTTCACGGTCACTGTAAAATCTTGTACAGATTAATGAATGTAAGAAACCAATTAGAGCTACATGCATTTATTTGTAAAAAGCACAAAACCCTAGGTTGGGGTAACAAATTGCTCAAAAAAATATAAAAATTTCTTCTTACCTAGTGGAAAATCCTCCAAATTGGTGAGGAGGACTGTAGTTATGCCTATTCTAATTTCCCAAAGTTATAGAGTATCAGGTGTTCTTTTGGTATGCTTTTTAGCATGAGAAAGGACTACTATTTCTTGTCAACAATCACTATGGAAATGCAAATTTTGAAACCTATGTCATGAAATGTTCAAGGAACAAATTATTGGGTTGAAGTAAGTGAGTTTGGAATTTCTTTGATGCATTCCATGTATTGGAACTGGGAGGAAGGTCTAAAGGCAATGATTATATTAAGCCCTAGCAACAGTTCTACAAGAAATTGTTAAGCAACCTGCGAACAATGAGGGTTTTTAGATTGTAAATGTGAGTTGTCTAATATGTAACTATAACCACTTTATTCATATATGAAGAGGCTAGGTTCTATGGATGAGTGATTAATCTCCTTCCCCCTTTTCATCATTAATGTCATGGTAGCTTAAGTTGTCTATTATGAGCCTAAAAGTCTTGCTCATTGAATTTTGTCTCAATGTACTGTGGTACTGATACAATAATTATTTTAAAGAATACTTATTCATTGATTGTATCATATGCATGACTTAACCCTTTTTTATATTTGGGTCTGTTTCTAATTAATTGTTGCATTCATTTGAAGAACCAAAGAACATGAGCTCTTACATATTCATATTTCATTAAAAAAGGACCAAAAAACAAGATGGGGAAGAGGGGCAGAATTCAAACCTGACATCTTTCATTTTTTGAACTAGCCAATATTGACAGCACCGGGGGAAATTAGGTCAAAAACCTTCTTAGTGTATGTATATCTCCAAAGTAAAGACCCTGACCCTCAATCTATTTTTAATGAGGTTATCTTCAATGCCTTCACCATCCAATATGCATTAAAAATATCTTTATATAATCCCAAGGTCCTTTCCATTTCCAAACATGGTATGGCTCTTACCAATGCCAGTAGGTCCATACATGATAATGGTAAATTTCCCACCAGTTCTTATACCACAAACCCTATCCTCAATATATGTTTTATATGAGCTTGTTAGGTTTTCTTTCTTTGCCATGGAAAAGCCATCTAGACTGAAATCCTTGTAACTAAAATATCTTATATAGATTTGTTTAAAATAATCGTGACTGCTTTATTTTTGTATGTGACAACATTGTTTTGACATTGTCCATAAATTGACTTGATTTGGGTCTAAAACTCATAGAATTTTACTATTATTATGATAGAAAATATCACTATTTTATGGCCTTCATCACTATTTTCCTAACATCATAACAATCATAAACTTGATATTCATGAAGTTATTATCTTGGTCTTAAACATTATTGTCATGAAACATATTCATGAGTGTCTTTGATCCATTTTAATTTTCACCACATTGAGTGATCTGCATCTTGTTATTGATCATTGACCATATGCTAGGAATCACTGATTGTGAGCAATGTGCTACCAATGAAATACAATAAAGATTCATACTTCCTTGAAGATATATATAT
>MU223392.1:1734728-1778230 GCA_018584345.1 Thuja plicata
CTTAAGTTGTTGTCCTCAATCATGCTAGTTAAAACCATTTATAGATGACTCCATGCCCTAAGATTGAGCACTGGTCTATTTTTCATTCAATCAAATGACTGTCATTATTAAAATCAATCTTTACTTTCAGTTTGGTTTGTTTTAGTAAAAGTTACAGTGATCATTCCCTGTAATTCCACCAATAGCAAGCTAGAATAATTTAGTGATTTCATTATTCTAAATTTTTCAAGGGTAATCCCGCCTGAGTTTGTGGAGCTCAAAGTGTAGGAGGTCTCAAGACCTTGTTACTATTTTTCTACTCTACACTTGATCACTGTCAGGGATAAATAGAGTGAACCCTCTGATGAGTATTTTTATGTCAGCAAGAAAAGGGAACAAAAAAATGCACCTTCCACACCTAGACTCAATGGTAATTGCTATAACTATTAGAAATATGGTCATAGAGCACAAGATTGCAGATCTAAAGGTAAACAATAATGGACATCAAAGGCACAAGAGAAATCACCAAGAAAAGGAAATACTTACAAGTGGGACTACAACACATGGCATAGTTGTCATTACTGTGGTGAGTATGGACATGTTCCAGAAAACTGCATAAGGACACATTTCAGAGGAAAGTTTAAAATTTGGATGAATGGAAGCCTAGTTTCTCATAGTTGTTTGAAAATTGGTCATACAAGGAAAGATTGTAAGACTAGGGTACCTGCTCCTACTGTTGAGAAGATTAGAGTACAGATGAACCAGACATGGGTTAAGAAGTTTGAACCATGCAGCAGGGAAGCTAGTGTAGCCGACGTCACCCAATCCAATGGATCAGGTGATCACATCATATCCAACTAAGAAAAAGAGGTATGTAAGGAATTGCATCTAAAATTATTATCTTACATGAGTTCCTAACATGAAATGTACCAAAGTCCATATTTGCATATGTTAAGATGCACCAAGACACATTTTGAAGACAAAACAAAATTGTCGAGAAGAGCCAATTGCACTATAGGTGTCAAGCACCAGTCGTGGACACTAAGGCCAAGTTCTTTAGTGTGTGCTGAGTTTGTTGGCTGAATAAGTTCTATGATGGCCGAGTTTTGTAAGCCGAGTGGGATGCAAGTTGTGTTAGAAAGCTGAGGATAGCTAGCTTGCACTAACTCAACGGGAAGAACATTTATTGCTTACCTACCTTGACCTTTCGAAATCTATAAAGGATGAACATTTTATTCTTCATTTTTACCTTGCGATTTTCACTGTTTATGAAGTGATTGAAGTAGTTGCAGAATTTATCTTAACGAAGTTAGCATCAAATATTTTGTCAGCATGCCATCAGCAATCTTAAGGTGAACAGTATGAAGTGCTACTTGTCGAGGTACTTTGTTCTTCATTTTTTGAACCCTAATTTCAAGATTATGGCTGCAAACACTTCCACACTAGTTAAAATTACTGAGGGAGAACACGAGCAAATTCAGTTAGTACAGAGTGATGAATGTGCACCTTTCAATTTTTGAGCCGTTCCTGAAAGTGCAATTCAGAGTGATTTTACTAGAGCTCTCTCATCCATTCCACCAAAGGTACTTATGATCCACGATGTAAGATCTTGTTACATGGTTAAAATTGGTGAAGTAGGTGATAGTGAACTGAGAAAATCCTACAGCAAATTGTGTGTTGATGGAGTTCTGAAGGGAGAATTCAAACATTTAGCAGACAAAGGGTTAACTCATGCCCTAGATTTTCCACAAGGTTCCAAAGACAAATGGATTACGGTTATTCTTAGCCAAGTTCATGATATGTGTATGTGGTTGTATAATGGACCAGTCAAGATAACTAAAAATATGATTCATCAAGTGACTGGATATCCTATAGTTAACGAGAAACGAACAATGAGAGATAACAACAAAGAATAAATTACACTGAACACTGGAGCCGTATGGAACAACAGAGGTATGACTATCTCTACAATTAAATACCTAGAACTTGATTTTGGAGTAAGAGTAATAGCACATAAGTTCTATCAGTCAAGTAGATTAGATAGTGTTCCCTATACAGCCATTAACCATGCATGGAAAATTGTTAAGAAGAATCATACATATGTTCTTGCCGAGCTACAACAAACATGATTAGCCAAGAACCTAGCATCAATCAGAAAGGCTAAGAGCTCATCATGTAAGTTTGGTTCCTTACTAGTTTGTATATTTTTCTACATTCATGATACATTTCCTACACTAGGAGATATTGTTTGGAAAAAGGATAGACCCATTACAATTTAGATTAGTGAATGTATTGAGAAACTAGGAAGTAATTTTAATAGCATTATGGGGAGCTATTTAGTGGAATTCAAAAAGAGAATGAGATTAAGAACTAGGATTCCTAGATCACTAGTGGAGAAGCACTATGAAGAGATTTGTTTTCTAGTTGATATGGATAACACATATATCCAGGCTGTGACACCTAGGGTAGCATGTTTAGAACCATTTACCTATGAAATTAATATTGATGAAGCATCAACGGCCATCATTGCACTCCTAGCTGAGGCAATTGATACTACAAGAAAAAGATTTGGTAATTTTGATGAAGCTAAAGTAAAAATTTCAAGAGGTTTAAAGGAGGGAACCATGGAGAGGAAAATGAAGAAGATTGTGAAAAATCTAAAGAAAATGGTTGGTTTGGGAAGTGATGAAGAACCTGAGGATGCACCTCTAGGCCTATCCACTGGACAAGGAGAAGATATATCTATAGAAGAGGAAGTCAATGCATCTAAGGAGATCACTAAGAAAGCTAAGGGTAAGAATCCATCAATTGTCATAGTAACCAAGTCGAGTAAAGCTAAACCTAAGGTTAAACCTCCTGCAGCTAATCATCCAAGGACTAGAGCATCTACTGTTACTTCTCCAACAGTACAAAAAAAAGTATATGGAAAAAAGAAGGTTGGGGAAAGCAGTTCTAGAAAGGAAGCTAAAATTTCTCCTAAGGCTGAGCCAAGTAAACCAGCAAAGAGACCAAGGAGGAGACTACAATTGGGGACAGATACTGATGATGAAAAGACTAAAATTGATGAACCCAGTAACATACCTATAGAAAAATTCAAGAAACCAGCTAGTATTGATGAGGTATGTGACACTTTGAGAAACTTAGCAAGGTTAGCTACTTTCAAGTTCATTAAGTATGAGAAATTGAATAATGTGGATAAGCGCAAAGTTCAGGAAGCACTTTTAGATATGATGAGTAATTTCAAGTTAACTCCTACAGAGATAGGAAACCATGTGCTGAATGAATTGTATGATTTTCTATCAAGCAAATGGGAATTTGCACTTATTCAAAGAGACAGATCAGGGAAGGCACTTTAGCCAAGGTGATACCTGAGTTGACATCAAAATAACGATAAAATTTCATTGAGGAATATAAGAATGGGTTTGTTCCTAATCTTAGAGGTTATACTATTTTGAAAAATGACATTGAAGGATTAGTACAATAGAGTACAATGATTTGGAAGGAAATCTTTGGACTAATAGTTCCAAAAGACAAGAAATCTGAAGAAGGTCCATTTGATCAAAAGGAAAAAGAAGTTGAGATTACCCCTAAGCCATAGATGAATCAAGATCAAATTGCTACTGAAAAGACTAAATATGCATTAGAATCAACAAATTCTGTTGATCTAACTGCAACCAGTCTAATAGACTACATAATTGATGATTCCAGCAATTTAAATGCTGAGGAACAGGATACGTCGAGTGGTACAAACACTGATTCGCCTATTATGGGGACTGAGACTACAGGAGGAAAGACCACTGCATCTGAAGAGAAAATTGATGAGATCAATGATCAGATAGGTGAAGAGAAAAAGAAAACAGATGCAAAAGAGGTAACTTCACACAATCCACCTATATTAGAGGTTGTCAAAACAATTTTAGATAGTGGTATAGTGGTGAAGGATACTGTTGACAAGCCTAAGGAACAAGAGGCACTGCAAGTGTTGGTTGATCTACCACACTCTGCATCATCCACTCCCACAAGTAATAAAAATGGAAGTATGCCTAATCCATAGACAATCCTGATAGAATTGAAAGAGGCAATGGACATTGATACTGTCACAGGAAAAGGTATTATGCAGCCGAGCATTAGTTCACCAGAGTTAAAGAGAAGGAAAGTTCTGAAGAAGAAGTCTCAAATTCTAGATGTCACATTAGATGAGGTAATTGTGATTCCACAATGTGATCCCAAAGAATTATCTTTTGAACAAATAGGGACTCTTTAGGAATTACTTAAGAGGAAGAAGAGACAGGAAGAGATGAAAATAGAATAGAAGCAAAAGCAAGTGTTGCATGACATCAAGGATATATTTGTAAAGGCTTTTGACTTAGAAGATGAAATGCCTCAAGCTCAAATTATTGATCAGTTAGTTCACATTGTATAGAAGGTAACTGATGATGATATTAACAGTAATGAAAAACTTCTACAATGGTCTGAGAGGAGATTTGAGAGCAAAGTTCTGGAGAAAATCTCAGAAGAGATTGCAACAAAATAGGTTGAACTTTCTACTCTTGTAGAAATTTTGGAGAAAGTTATAGAAAATGTTTATTCTTTGTATAGGAAGTTATGTGATGTTGAATTCTTCACAAAGGATAATCTACAGCTTGTTGAGAAGCTACAGTTAGATTTGAGATCAATTGGCAATACTTTGGGTAAGGATGCTACTTCCAGCTCTTTACATTTTACTAAGTTGATCAATGCACAAAGGAGAATAGCCAAGATTATGGCTGAAGATGGTTGAATTAGGGCCAAATTGATCACTATTCAGACAAGCCTATTGCCTCACTTGGAGGTAATACAGAAGGAACTTTCAGTTGCAAAAGAGTTATCACAGAGAAATGTAAATCTCTCAACTGCAGAAAGTTTAGTGAGTCTAGCTGCCAATCTAGAAATAAAATTGGAAGTTACGAAGATTGCTAAGGAAATTTGGGACGCTACATTTGCATCCAACCTACAACTTCATAAACAATTTTTGGATAAGTATAACTTATCCCCACTAGCAATCAGTGATAAAAACAAGGGGGAAGTTGATAAGGAAGTTGGTAAGGATACATTATGATACATCAGTATACTTAGGAAACATTTTGATGGAATGAAATGAAGGAATGATAAGTGTGTTTTTGCCACTAATATCAAAGGGGGAGATTGTTAATATCTAAGTTCTATTGATGATTAGTGACCAACACTTAGTCATTCACTTAGGTAATTTTAGTTGGCTATCACTGTAGCTGAGCTAAAACTATTCAAGGTCGAGCAACATTGTCGAGCAGTATTCAAGTTGCCGAGTTGTATCATGCTGAGCCGAGTAGGATACTTAGTGCTGAGAGACAGAGGTGTTAAGTGCCAAGAATAATATTTTTTGTATACATGTTTGGAATGATTCAAACTTTGTGGATAAGTGTTCAGGCCGACTTGTATAATCTTTTTGGGCCAACTTATGTATGCATTTAATATTTTCCTACAAAGTTAGTTATGCATTTAATTGTTTTCTCCTATGCATGATCTGTTGTAATCATTAATTATAATACCTTTGAGGTATGGGTATCAGATCTTGATCATTGATCTAGATCTCCCTATCACACTTGAATAGATATATAAGATTTCTTCTAAACCCTATTTTTGAAAGTGTGTGTGGAGAGAAGTGGTGACTGCATTTTGAAGTAAAATGCATAGAGGGTTATTTTGTTAAGAAGCAGAGATCAAGTAGAGTGACAGTACAGTGAACAATAGAGTAAAGACATATCACATTGTGAGAACATAGAAGGTACTAGAAAGAGGAGATCCATCATCAGCATCTAAGTGCATAACGAAGGATCATTACTTGAAACATTCTAATCATTGTATCAGGTGAAAATATCTTAACAGAGTGGTTCTAGCAGACCTTTCTAAATCTCCTAACAGAGTGCTTACTTTATTGTAAGTTAAAATCCTTTCATAGGGTAGATTGTATTAATCTTTAGCTCTTAACCGGGCAGACCTTTAACAGGGTAGATTGCATTTTGTAATCAAACTTTTGTAGCCCTAACAGGCACACTTTATTACTGCAATAGTGAAGAATTTTGTGGGTGTCATCCCCACCCCAGTTTTACCTATTTGGGTTTCTGGGTTACCGAGTTCTTGTGTTATGAGTTATTTATTTCATTGTGTGGATGCTATTTGATATTACATTAGATTGATATATGTATGAATGTGGATCAATTTTTTTTAAGTGTTTAAATTTGAAGATCTGATTCACCCCCCTCTCAGTATCTCACTTTCCCATTATTGTATTTCCAACAATTGGTATCAGAGCTTAGTTCTCTAAAATGTCATAATTAGCTTGAGAATACAGATCTTGAGATGGAGATCTACAAGATGGGTAAAGTCATTTAGAATCAAAAGATTGATATTCAGCTAGCACTACAATAGCTTGAGACAGCAAGACATGAATTAAAGAAGTCCTTGACAGAAAGGAAAGATTTGGCCAAACAAATGAATGCCACTCATTATCAGGAAGAGGACACCACAAATTTATTTCAGAATGGAGATTCTACTGAGAGTGATGCAGAAATAACAGATCTATTGGAAAAGAACAGTGCACTATGTGAAGAAGTCAAAAACTTGAAAAAGGAACAAGAAGCCCAATCAATAAGAATGTGTGAAGTTGTTGAACAGAAAAAGAAAGCCGAAGATGACAAGGCTATTGCAGAAGAAGACAAAAGAATGATGACTATCAGAGTTGATGAAAGAACACATGATGTACAAACAATGACAGTCAATCAAGTTGACATAGCAAATCAACTGCTACTTGTGAATCAGGAGATCACTAAGAAAGACTTGGAGATTGTAAATCTTAGATCTGAGAATAGTCAGTTGAAAGATGAATTGAGATCTGAGAAAGAACTTAACAACATAGTGAATGATCCCAATTCAGCTTTGAGCTACTTTGAACAACTAGTGGAAGCATCAAGAAGACCTAAAGATTCTTCTGGATTAGGTCACACTGAACAACAAACAACCATTGAAGAAGGAGAATCATCTAAGACAGGTGAAAGAAGGTATGTATAGTGAAGAAAAAAAAAACCTATTTTCCACCACTGTGGGAAACTAGGTCATACATCAAACATTTGCCGAAGCAAGAATAGTAAGTCCAATCCTAAAACTAACTTTAATGGTTACTGCTTTAACTGTAATAAGTTTGGACATCAAGCACGTGAATGTAAGACAAAGGCAAGAAATGCACCTTCCACACCTATACTTAATGGTAATTGCTATAAGTGTCAGAAATATGGTCATAGAGCACAAGATTGTAGATCTAAAGGTAAACAACAATGGACATCAAAGGCACAAGAGAAATCACCAAGAAAAGGCAATACTTACAATTGGGACTACAACACATGGCATAGTTGTCATTACTGTGGTGAGTATGGACATGTTCCATAAAATTGCATAAGGACACATTTCAGAGGAAAGTCTAAAATTTGGATGAATGGAAGCCTAGTTTGTAACGGTTGTCTAAAAATTGGTCATACAAGGAAAGATTGTAAGACTAGGGTACTTTCTCCTACTGTTGAGAAGATTAGAGCACATATGAACTAGACATGGGTTAAGAAGTCTGAACCATGCAGCAATGAAGCTAGTGCAGCCGAGGTCACCCAATCTAATGGATCAGGTGATCACATCATCTCCAACTAAGCAAAAGAGGTATGTAAGGAACTACATCTAAAATTCTTATCTTACATCAATTCCTAACATGAAATGTACCAAAGTCCATATTTGCATATGTTAAGATGCACTAGGACACATTTTGAAGACAAAACAAAATTTTTGAGAAGAGCCAATTGCACTATAGGTGCCGAGCACCAGTCGTGGACACTAAGGCCAAGTTCTTTAGTGTGTGCCAAGTTTGTTGGCCGAGTAAGTTCTATGATGGCCGAGTTTAGTAAGCCAAGTGGGATGCAAGTTGTGTTAGAAAGTCAACAATAGCTGGCTTGTACTAACTCAACGGGAAGAACATTTATTGCTTACCTACCTTGACCTTTCAAAATCTATAAAGGATGAACATTTTATTCTTCATTTTTACCTTGCGATTTTCACTATTTATGAAGTGATTGAAGTAGTTGCAGAATTGATCTTAACGAAGTTAGCATCGAATATTTTGTCAGCATTTTTTTGGTAATCCTAAGGTGAACAGTATGGAGTGCTACTTGCCGAGGTACTCTGTTCTTCATTTTTCAAACCCTAATTTCAAGATTACAGCTGCAAGCACTTCCGCACGAGTTAAAAGTATGGAGGGAGACTGCCGTATACAAGTATTTCTATAATGTTCATATGACTTAATTATTATTGTTCATGACTTCATTTGATCTCATTTTTATTTTCTTTTATGACACTATCATTTGACCATATTGATGTTATCACTACATTTTACAAGAGATGTTTTTTTCTTTGTTGTTACGATTGCACACATTATGTCACTATTTTTATACTCAATAAAATTTCCATATCTTCAAGGTCACTATTCTAACTTTGGGACAACATTTGAAATCACCCTTGTTTTACATCTTTTTTGGCACTCTTCACCACTATGTTTTTTTGTATTCAAGACTGCCTCTTTATTTTCAACCTACATTTTGACAGTGACCTTTCTACATCATTGTTCAGATTTATTTTGATCTTTTTCATGGATCACTATTATGAATTATTACAACCTTTACTAGCACTATCACCTATTTTGAAAATTATTTCTCTCTTGGCTTTGCATTTCCTTGTAAAATTCAAAACTCTCATCTTCAAGAGTTATGTATTCATTTTTTTAAGTAACCAACCGATCCTATCCCTAGAGTACCTAGGGGGTGTCCTTTCATGTACTAAAGGATTTACTATCATTCAAGAATTCAAGATATACATATATATTAGGCAAAAGTGGGTGAGCCACTAAATATATTATTATTAATAAACTGATTTGAAAGCTCATCCAGGAAAGAATTGGAAAGAAAATCTAGAATCATTGCTTAGTACAAAATTTTGATCCATATAATTTCCAACATACATATCAGTATCATGAGACCAAAATACATACATATGTAAGAAGCATTAACTAACTAAACCTAACCATGAAATTTTCCACATGGGCACAAAATTTTAAGGCATAAGATCGACATATACACAATTCAAAATTTTGTGCTCAAAGTATCGACAATCAGGTCACAAACTGTCTCTCACTACTAGGTATTCATTCCTCCATCTCTACAAACTCATTATGCATAAATTCAGGTTGGAGATGTGAGGAAAATCCAACATTCTAGTCATTTTTTTGGCCAATAGGATTAGGCATCTCCCAACTGCTACCCTAGGGCATCATTGCATTCGAGTTCCAACCCAAGGTGACTAGAGGAGTTGATTCCCACCCACTCCCTTGTTCTGTGTTATTGTTCGGCTCCCAACCAGATTTGACAACAACAATTTGAGTTGACCAAGTTTGAAGCTCTAGATCCCCATGTTCTAGAGTCAAGCTAGCATATCATTGAGATGGCACATCCTTAGACACGTTGACAAAAGCCTCTCCTTCCTCCCATATAGTCCATTCATTACCTTGAGCCGACGGTTTCCATTTTGAAGGTCGAGAAATAGGGTGGTGTGTTAAAGTTGAAGGATTCGGCAAGCCAAGAAGTTCCAGCAGGGAAAACACAGTTTTCCTAACCCCACTTTCTAGCTACACCCCAAGAACACATGCAGTTACCTTAAGTACATTATTCAAATTCTTAGCATTCTGACTATCGAGCATTCATTTTACCCCACCATATATTTCCATAAAATCATGCTATTGCATTAATTGATGTCGAGAGAATAAAACCCCTACAAGTGCTTGACCTATCCATAAATTGTAGTATTGCATCACATTTTTAAGATTATTCCCAATCCAAAATTGTTGATGGACAACTTTAAATGCAAGAATTTCAACCAAATGTGTAGACTGTATCAAATTCATTGCATTGGAGAAAAGATTGATACAAATTGGGAAGGATATAAGAACTTCTTGGAAGTGTGTATTAAGTGTTCATCGCCAATTACCTTCTTGATCACATGTTTGATGGAGGTTGAATGAGAAATAAACATACTATCTAACATTGAGTCATTGATAATAGCCGGTAAAACCTCTTCATCCACCCTTGGCACTAACCAAATCCTGTAATTTTTTGGCAACACCTCTCTGTGAAACTTGGAGCATGAATCACATCGAACACAAACTTCAGAAGGAGCCACCATTTCTAAAACATGTAATGCCACAGTGTGATGAACCCATTATAAATAGAAGATCCTTGTACTTTGTAGATTCAAAAAACATGCAATCTAATAGATATTACTACAATATGTGCCAATGAATGCAAATGTCCACTTGGAACGGCTTACGCGTCTAAACTAGATTGGTCCATGTGATTTACATCTAATCAATGATCTTTATCTATCCCTATTAAAACTAACCTCATATGAAGGCCTCCACGCATCCCTATGACATCATGGTGAAGGGCATTACAGATTGTTCACTTGCCTCGACTTCCTGTGTGTGTATGAAGCCACAGGATAATGAATTGGCAATAAGTATTTAGCTACTGTCAGGTGCTTTATCTCCATAATTCAAGATATTTATTATTCTCTTACTTTGTATGATTTCTCAGGGAAAACACCACTTATACATAATAATAGTAGTTTTAGAACCACCTCTTGTTTTAATTGGCGGTGTTACTATCAATAGTTTGATTACTGCATAATTAGGTGCTTTCAAATATACCACCTATTTTTACTACTGGTTTCATTTCTAACACTTGCGTCCACCTACATTTTCATGACCACATAGGAAATAATCCATTAGAGACCCTTTTTGACTATTTTTGATTGATAGGCAAAGGGTTTTTAAATCTTCTTGATACTTATAGATCATAGGTCCCTTCTCAAAGGCTTTTGGTCCCATAAAATTTTAAAAGTTGAGGAGGTATTGGAAGATATTTTTCACTCTCTCCTCGAAGTCTCATTTTTCTTTGCTGGGAATAAACCCCTTGAGACCAACCTACCAAAATTCTTGTGGTCTTCTTTCAGTCTATTCAATTGTTTTCAATACCACATCTACGTACAACAATCCTTGAGAATCTAAGATGGAGTCTTCAATTGAGGGAAGAAATTAACCACCTCCATCCTCATCAAGCATGGATGACTCATATAGGTGTAGGTTCTCACATCTTAATATTGAGTACATGGACAAATTAATATCTATTTTGTCTTTTGATGTCATGGATATCATAATCCTTTAGTTTTGCACACTTAAAACACTCAAGAATATTTATGTATTTAAAAATGTTGTTTCCTTCAGCTAAAATATGCTTTTGTACTCATGTGATTGTTGCATTATTTTTTATGTTATCAAAGTAACTTCTATTTGATTAGTCTAGTATGTCTTTAAGTTCATTTTAAATCCTTAAAAAATGATAATTAAGGGATTTTTTCCACAACAAGTCAAATTGTGATATTGCTATCAGGATTCAACTATGTAGTTTTTGAGTCAAGCTCATTGACCTATGTTTTATGAGTAGTAGTTCACAAGAACCCATCTCTCATGAGAATGAATGGAACACTTAGCACTCATTTCATCTAGATGATTCTCACATAGGTGAAGCATTGGGCCTTCCCGGGATGTCAAACTCATTGACCCATGTTTCATGATTAGTGGTCCATAAGAACTGATCTCTTATGAGAATGAATGGAACACGTAGAACTCATTGCATCTAGGTGATGCTCACAAAGATGAAGCATCAGGCCTTCCTGGGATTATGCATCACAACATCCCAGGAAGGCCTAATGCTTCAACTTTGTGAGAATCACCTAGATACAATGAGTGCTAAGTGTTCCATTAGTTCTCATGAGAGATGGGTTATTGTGAACCACTACTCACAAAACATGGGTCAATGAGTTTGACTCAAAAACTACACAATTGAATCCTAATAGAAATATCACAATCCTTAAAAATATTTATATTTTATTTTCTAAGTCTCATGCCAAATCTTTGTCTAGTTTGAGTGTTTAGTCCAATTTGAGTAAAAAATCAGCTTGCCAAGTCCAAGCCAAGTTTGATTTTTGTAATTCCGGTCTACATTCATAGTATTCTATCATATAATGAAGGACTCATTGCAGAAATTGTTATCATTACAATCATCAGTTTGGTTGTTATGTAATCTCTAGGAACACATTTCTCACATTTGGGTTGTTTGTGGCGTGACAGGCAGTTCTGTATAGGCGAGTACAGGTAAGGACTTATTTTTGATCTGTCATGGGTCTTTTCTCCAAACAATTCAAATTGGATTGCAGGGTGGAATATTTTTGTACTGTTTGCAACAACTCAACCTTTTTATTTCACCCAAGAGTTATCCTTGTAGTTAATTTCCTATTTCATGCATTGAAATATTATATTTGAATTTTGGATTTTATCTGGTAGGAAGGAAGGCATTCCTGTTGGCTATAAAGGCTGCCATTTTCACAGGGTTATCAAGGACTTCATGATCCAAGCTGTTGATTTTGTGAAGGTTTTACATTTATAATTTATTTGTTGGGATTACATGTTTTTTTAATTTAATGATAAATAATTTGAAAATAATCTTTACGTGTTGCTTACCAATTTAATTGTTTTACTTTGTAAGATAGATAGCATGTAAATGAGGATTGTTTGATTATCCTCGGTTCTCATTATGTATTATAAAATTTATCTTAGATATTGGGGAGATGGTAGTAGATGTGTCAGCATCTATGGTAGCAACTTTTAAGATGAAAAATTTGTAGCTAAGAATATAGGTCATGGCCTTCTTTCTATGGTAAGTCATCTTTACATCTTTACATCTTTTCTTCTCCCTAGGAGAAATTATTTTATCAATGTTAAAAATTTAACTAAAGGTTTATTGTACCAACATGAAATGCCTGTAGCCAATTCAAAGCATTCAATGCTTGTTATTGCAGGTTTTTTCATTGCATATCTTGTCTATTTGCAAGAGATGTGTATAGAAAAAATCAAAACTGATTCAGAACTATAGGCCTTGATGTCATACAGACCAACTTGTTTATGAAAACTTAACACTTGGGCATATTGGGATAAGAAACAACTACTGGGATAAACATAATGGGCCCAATGGGCATGCTAATTCCTCTTTTTTGTAAAATTTGTTGCAATCATGATATGTATAGGCTGACCTACAGGCACTATGGCTAATTTGATGTTTAGTTAATATGATGTCACAAGTAGCAGATATTAAAGTTTAACCAACTCTTAGCTTGAGACTTGCAATTGCTAAGTAATTCTCAATTTATTTCTCTATTCACCATGTGAAAGTATGACTTAATTGACATCAATGTTAACTATATCTTATGTTTAACTTTTTTAGAAGTATTTATGATAGAAAACTTACTTTCTAGTAATGCGTCATTGGTATTACAAGAGTTAATGTACATTTTGTTCGATGTTTTGATATGATTGCTTTAGTCTATCTTAACAAGCCATATTTGGATTATGAATATTTATATATGTTCAAGAGGGGTGGTAATGAATGGAAATTGGTAGATCACAAGAAAGCGTCCTAAAACTATCAAGATCTAAACCCGTCCTATGCCTGGGGGACATTGATTAGGAAGGGATCTTTGATTGTCTCTTTATGTAGGAGGGAGTCTATGTTGAGTTGAACCAATCCCTTAAGGATTGAAGATAATTATAATTGTCCTTTGAATAATGTAATAAGTTTATGTTTCCCTATTTTGTGTCTGAGTTCTTTGTGGAAGTGACTTGTAATAGATAATTGCATTTTGTAAGTTCAATTTATGTCTCTTGAATTTGGTTTTGGTCACTCTGTACTGTTGACAGTTAAATAGGTCAACATTGGGGTTTAACCTGTGTTTCCCTTTGTTCATTTTATTGTTGTTCTCTGTTTAGTCTCTTAGTTCCCTATTTTTCATGCCAGACTATTGTAATCTTGTGATAATTGTATTCCATGAGACATCTCTTTGAGGCATTTTCTTCCATGAGACAACATCTCTTTGAAGCATTATGTCAAATAGTTCACATGCCTTGTTTTTGCTTCCACATTTTGCATACATATCTAAGATAGAGAATTTCCAACCATAATATTTGAAAAAAATTCACCTTCATTATGTTTTGATAGTAGTCCATCCATTGTTCCAAAGCTCTCAGTTTATCACAAGCAGGGAGAACGCTGGAAAAAGTTTTTGAATTTGACCTTACACCTACCAAATGCATTTTCTTGAAAGTTTGTAAAAAAATTTCAACAATTTTTTTTTGAGCATATCTTGCATTCATTGCAAACCATGAGGCCACATTTGTTTCAGGAATACTACCATTTTTGGTCTCTATTTGGATGGATGTTCAAACCCTATTTTTAAAGCTTTCATTTTGACACAGGTAGGGAGGATGGTGGAAAAGGTGGTGGTATAATTTGGCTTTACACCTGCCCATTACATTTTTTAGAAATTTCCTAAACATTTTTACCAAATATTTAAAACCATAGTATACATTATAGAGGTCTAAAGATCTCTGTACCTTCTAACTGTTGAAGAGTTTATAATTTTTTTTCCAATTTCATTTTGTGATTTTGTTGTCTAGGACACCTCAATTATTTTCTATGACACTAATTACAAGTATTTCTTTTGGCATTAGGAGTTTTTTATGTACATGAAAGTGGTGGATTTCCTACTAGGAATATTTTATAATGAAAGAAGAGGTCTTGTGAGTCCAGCCTCTTTGAGAATTACCATCACTTTGCTATGCATTATCTGTTTCAAATTTTTATCAAACTCATCTAAGGATTTGGGAATATTCTCATGCTCATTAATAGAATGATATCTACATTTTCATGTAATGTTTTTCTTAATGGTTATTCATTTCATGGAAGTTATATTCATTCCTATACAACTTTTTAGCCTTAATGTCATCTATAAAAGTTGCAATTTATCTCACAAGACAGGGGCATGATATTTTAGTACACAATTAAATTTCATCACATGTGGATTTGTGATGATGCTAGACTATACTACTGATAAATTTCTTGTTCGTAGTCTGGAATGGAAGGCTCTGTTACTTATTTTGTTATTAGAAAGTGTTGCTCTTACGGAGAGATATAGACAGTCATTTCGTGAACAAGGAGATGTGAAACAAAAAGAGTATCCATTAGGGGTTCTAGCCACAATCTCATGGTTTTGAGTCTGAGCATTCATATTAAGTATCTTCTTTTGTTCAAACTCAAGGTATAAAATATTCTTCAAGACAGACATGTTCAATGCAATTCCATACAAAAGATATGCATGAAAATTGATTAAATGGGAAGCTCTTATGGTTTCTACCACAAGATGATCAAACAAGTTGCTTTTCTTTTTACTCAGACAATCATCCATAGATACTGGCTATATGATGGAAGAAATTTATTGTGGTAATCATATCAAACATATGCCAACATATTTGCAACATGTATAGAATGATACTGATTACCATTATAGGGAGTCATTTCTCTGCCATAAATATAAATATATAACTAATATAATTCAACTGTTTTAAAGGAAATATGATGGGAATGGTTGGGACCTTTCAATGGTGTGGCACTCTTCAGCCAGTTGGCTACTCTGGTTGGTGGGGTTAATCAAATGAACATCATATTAGATGGTTAAATCTAACTTGTAATGATAGAAGCAGAATTAAAGCAGAAAATGCAGAAAAAAGAACAATGATATTGACACATAAAGAAAGACTAATGTTTTAAACAATATCAAGACAAACAAAGTGCTGATATGAGAGGTGCACAAATCCATCCTTGAGAGGGGATTTGAAGCTATTACTCTCTGACATTTAGAGATTGGGCCATACATCTACATACAATGGTCTAGAATATAAAAGGAAGAGGATGAAGCAACAAATGATAACACCATGATCTTTTTGGATTGTAACAACAATGAAGCTTATGCATATCCTTTGTTTTTTCAATGTAAAAATATACACTTCTGCATTGAATGATTATTTCCAATTGTTATGATATTATTGATTGAATCATATTGATTGGTCACCTGTTGTTGATCCATTGTATTTTAAACAACAAATGTTTGTACTCCTGTCCCCAAAAATATTGACATGATTGTTATTATTTTAATGATATCTTTCTTGAACAATGGATGATAAATAAACTGAACATGTTATTGTCACATCCTCCTTTGCAGCTACATTTTTTCCTCTAAAAAACTAACACATTGTCAAATGTTATGGATAGGTTTAAGATTTGTCATTTCTTAGTCTTTTAAGACTAACACTATTTTTGTATTGCAGCTGTAGGGAAGGTGACCAAGTTTTGTAGAATATTGAATCCTCATCTTGCAATCTAGCACATACTTCCTTGTGTGGAGGTAATTTGATTTGTACAAGCTATAATTTCATCGCAATTCTTTATGCTTGTTTTAAAAATTGTTATACTTTCACTTCTATTGTTTAGTTGTTCATGAAGTTAGATTTTTCTTGACAGGACTTTTCAACAAATTATTCACAGCATGTCCATTCTTCCTTGGCTTTTGTTATCATGGGTATGGCTCCTATTTTGGGGAAGGTAAGACTTGATTTGGTAGATTGTATCTTATGCTCATCTTTTCGCATTCTATAATTTCTATAAAACATTTTGTATGATATTCTCATTTAATATGTTGTGGTAAACAACTTTAGTTTCTAAGTTTTGTTATTTCTTATTACCTTATCATTAGACCACCATAGAGCCACAGTCCTGCGAGTATGGGAAAATGAATTTTTGACTACTCTAGCCAATGCCAGCTAATGGCCATAAATTTTTTGTAATAGTAGTACTTAGATAGTGGTTTCATAGTTTTGTTATTTTTGGAGGACCTATGCTTATTCCATGTTAGAATTGTGTGTTGGCAGAAATCCATATGACCATCTTATTGGTTATCTACTCTTACCTAAAGTAAAATTGGAAAATTTAACCATAGTGAATGTTTCAATTGATGAATGTTGATGCATAGTTATTTCAATTGATGAATGTTTATGCATAGTAAGTCAAGGATAGGAGTGGGTGTGGGAAGAGACTTAGATTTTTTTTAAAGTTTCTTACATGGTAGGAAGCAGGGGAAACATATTATACAGTTTTTTAACATGACTGTTATAATGAATGGGATGAGTAATTTTTATGAGTAATGCTGATAAGAATGACAGTGGGATATTGTCATGGGGTTTGAGACACAATTGGAGTGAGGGTTGAGAGTGGGGAGTATTTAAGGGTAAATAACAAGAAGGGTTTCTATGTTATAAGGTATTTGGAGCCTAAGTAAAGTTCTAACCCAAGGAAGGGTATAGGTGTCCATAGGGGTTGAGATTGGACAATCTAAATAGGGAATGCTGACATGATCAGTTTATGATAAAGAATCAAGATGGTATTAATTTTTAGAGGGATGGTGGATCTATGTGAAGGAGAATACCATAAATAGGTCTTATCATACAAGGAGTTTGGGTTAGGGTCCCTTTTGATGAATATTTTTGAGTGTTGTTACAAAAAAAATCCTCTATCCTTTCAAATTCATCGACACCTTTCCTCGTGGAAGATTCTCTCAATGACCTTAACTTCTCATTTGGACTCTAATCCTTCAATCATGGACTCTATTCCAACCTTGAACTTTCTTCATGAATTCTGATCCTTTCTCCTGCACTAGTGACTTTCCACACACACACACACACACTCAATCCCTCTTACACAAACCCAAAGACTCTCTGTTCAAGGACACTCTTACAAATTTTTCCTCCCCACCCCAAGGTTATAATCCATTCTTAAATTACTTCTTAATACCTAAAACAATGACTATCTTGGCAAAAAAAACCATTTAGATCCCTTACATGGACCCATACCACTCACATGTCCTCATGTACCCGACCTACAAAACATTTTTTAATGCCTCCAATCTCTGTATTCTACCCTATTCCATCTACTTAGGGTTTCACACATCACTCCTAACAAACACAATAACATTTTGACTCACTATCCACTTTAGGATAGTCATGCCTCACCATAAGACAGTCACCTTGAGAACACAAGAAAAAGGTGTTCCTTACTTTTCAAACTATAGAACACACTTTCTTCATGCTTCTATCCACCCTTGGGCCATTCAATCCATCTTCAACACCTTGGTGGGGGTAATGCATCTTCAAACTGCCTATTCACTGTCTCGTGACAGTGTAAAGTCACCTTCCTCTGTCAGATCCCATGGCTCCTATTGCATGGAAAATTGCACACTTAGGTGGTGATAATATACATCATGCTCCATCCCTACACAAAATATGGGGGCTTATTGCATGTAAAAAACTAGGAATCACATTGTTATGTTACTAGGTACGCTAGATGAGAGTTTAAATCACTTTCACCAAAACTTAGAGAACTTTCCTAAAATGAGAGTAAATGAAGTGATTCCAAAACAAAAATTATCCTAATTCATGCCCCAATTATCCCCAATAATCATTATATGGAAATGATAACCTCTAAACAAAAAAAATGACAAGTTTTTCAGACTTCCAGTCTGACTATAACAATAAATTCGCAAAGAAACATGGAAGAATCATTCAAACAAAGAAAAAGGATGAGATTTTAAATTTAAGATACCCTAGAGTATTAACAGTCAATCTTACTTTTAAAAAAAATAAGATTTTAGAAATAGAAATTGAACCACATTGCTATTGAACCACTATCACCATCAACCACTCATTAGTTTATGTATCCTCTACCAAAACAACATCATACCTTCTCATACACTTTGGAATCATAGGAATCGTCTATTTGGAGGATGAAGCTCTTTAGATTAATGTGATGATTTCTCATGGTGTGAGGCTCCAAACAAGTTTCTATGAGTTCATAGGCAATTCATTGATGACCCCATCAAAATGAATTGGCTAATCGGGAGTAACATTTGTTGAATGATATAATATGCATAACATCGGTTTGACACTCCTGCAATTATTGAAGGGTCTCTTGTCTCCTTCAAATAGATTAGTGCTTTGATTTTTATTAAGCCTTTACAAGATGAGTATCGAATGAGATTCCTACTGAGAGTTAGCAAATAAATATATGGACCATATTAGGGGATGAGATTCAAAGTTTCAGCCAGTGAATAAGAGTGTGAAGATTTTATTCATAATTAAATACAAAAAGGCTCTCAGAAGAGCCACAATAGTACCATAAATGGAAACATGAATAATAAGAGAATAATTAGTGCTAGTATCAATAAGTCATAGCCCACATGAATACATTGACACTCACCTAAGACCTAGATTAAACTTTCCTTGACTGGGAATATGAATTATAAGAGACTGATCAATTCAACACAAGGAGACTTATATTTTGTACCAATATAGATAAAAGTAAATGCCCATTTAACACAAGGTTTCTCAGTGATTAAAAATATTGAAATCAGCATTGAACTTATATTAAACAATCTCTAACTTATTGGATTTTTATAACTCTACATTCTACTGGATCAGCCTTTCAAATGCTTGAAATAACTCATGAGCTAGATCATAGCTTCAAATTGAAACCACAGGGTCCATATTTTGACCCATTTGGAATGGTTTTTATCTCCATATGGAGTCATCCTATATGCACAGAATGATCAATAAAATTTTCAAATCTAGCTAAAACTATGTAACATTTTGTCTGAATTCTACTGTTGTCCTGGGACATTCGTAGATTTCTCTGAATTCTACTATTCTCCAGGGACATTCTATTATTTATTGATCTTGCATTCATTGTCTTGCTCTCAACTACTATACAATTCTTGAATCTACTCCTTGACTTTGAATACCAATGTTTTGGATTACAATCAGTATTTTGTAACGTATATATCATCATGCAAACTTAAAGACATGGACTTCATGTATTATTATCCAACACTAATAAGAACGTTGGATTTTCTCTCAAATTTTTCTTATAGAACTATGATCATCTTCCATTGTGATTCTCAAATCATTGGTGTAGATGTACCTTTATGAATTCTATTATTCAGGTCTTCTAAGCCCCTGTTATGACAACATTATTAATACTTTCTAATGACAAGTACTCCCCTTTTTTATAGAGATTTGGGGTGTTTTCTAATGTTTGTACCTCATGATATTGTTATTAATAGTGAATATATTTCCACAATCCATGAGAATTATTGAATGGTGTTTCTGGATTCAATTGTGTGAGTATTTTTACATCTGTTTGATTGTGTGAATATTTTTACGTTAAATAATTAATATTTTAATGTTTGTTTCATTCACTGCTATGAATAGTATTTTATTGGATCTAATGTTATAACTGATTCATTTTGGGCATCTCACTATGTTTTGATCGATGCCTTCTAATGAGATAGGATTTTTCCTTGTTGTCTCATGAGATAGGACATGCCCATTTGTCTTTCCTTTTGTCACTAAGATATGCTTCTTTTCACTTTTCATGATAGTATTGACTTCTTCATGACAGTGAGTGCTAGCGAATCTCTTGAATGCCTTGACAATGATTTCTATCTCTTCTGATGACCATCTATTTGTTGTATCTTTATCACAGTGTCTTTCCATTGAGGTGTTTTCTCATCTCAACATAGTCTCTCCCTCATTTATGATCCTCATGAAATTAACTCGGTTTTCCATAATAGCATCTTGATTTTTTCAATCAACATGTCTTGAATTCATCTTTATGCCACTTGTATCTCTTTAATCTTTATAACAATGTGTTTGTCTTTGTGATATCATAACAATCAGCTACTTATGACTACAACACACTCACATATAAATGTGAAATGCCTTCTTTATTCCTTGTACGTGGATACTTCAAAGATAATATTGATTGGAGGCTTGAATTAGAATCACACAACACTTATTTTGATTGTCTTTGATTTATATCACTATATATAGTAATGTCTTTGTTGTGGCCTTCTCTTTTAATGTCATAGCTTCCAATGCATTGACAAAACTAGAGGGGAGGTTGATCTTATGTCATTGTGTCTCCTTCATTAATCTTATATTAATTTCATTGTGTCTTTATATAGATATAGTTCACTATTTTATCTCAATGAGTAGCAACAATGTTTATATGTGTTGTCATTATGACCCTCTTATTGAACTGATTTGTGTTTCTTTTATAGCTTTCACTGAATTCTACCATTGTCCTCATTTTGTTATTTGTTGATCTTGCATTCATTGTCTTGATCTCAACTACTATGCAATTCTTGAATCTACTCCTTGACTTTGAATACCAATGTCTTAAATTAAAATCAGTATTTTTTAACGTATATATCATCATGCAAACTTAAGACATGAACTTCATGTATTATTATTCAACACTAATTAGAACATTGGTTTTTCTCTCAAATTTTCTTATAACACTATGATCATCTTACCTTCTGCTTCTCAAATAATTGGTGTATATGTCCCCTTATGAATTCTATTATTCGGGTCTTCTAAGCCCCTATTATGAAAACATTATTAATACTTGCTGATGACAAGTACTCCCCTTTTTTATAGAGCGCCTTTTTTATAGAGATTTGGGGTGTTTTCTAATGTTTGTGCCTCATGATATTGTCATTAATAGTGAATGTATTTCCACAATCTATGAGAATTATTGAATGGTGTTTCTGGATTCAATTGTGTGAGTATTTTTTACATCTATTCTATTGTGTGAATATTTTTACATTAAATAATTAATATTTTAATGTGTGTTTCATTCACTACTATGAATAGTCTTTTATTGGATCTAATGTTATAACTGATTCTTTTTGGGCATCTCGCTATGTTTTGATCGATTCCTTATAATGAGATAGGATTGTTCCTTGTTGTCTCATGAGATAGGAAATTCCCATTTTTCTTTCCTTTTGTCCCTAAGATATGCTTATTTTCTCTTTTCATGACAGTCTTGACTTATTCATGACAGTGAGTGCTAGAGAATCTCTTGAATGCCTTGATAGTGAATTCTATCTCTGCTCATGACCATATATCTATTGTATCTTTATCATAGTGGCTTTCCATTGAGGTTTTGGCTCATCTCAACATAGTCTCTCCCTCATTTATGCTCCTCATGACATTAACTCGGTTGTCCATAATAGCATCTTGATTTTTGCAATCAACATGTCTTGCATTCATCTTTATTCCACTTGTATCTCTTTACTCTTTATAACAATGCATTGGTCTTTGTGCTATCATAATAATGAGCTACTTATGACTACAACACACTCACATATAAATGTGAAATGCCTTCCTTATTCCCTGTACATGGATATTTCAAAGATAATATTGATTGGAGGCTTGAATTAGAATCACACAATACTTATTTTGATTGTCTTTGATTTCTATCACTGTATATAGTACTGTCTTTGTTGTGGCCTGCTCTTTTAATGTCATATAAGCTTCCAATGCATTCCCAAAACTAGAGGGGAGGTTGATCTTATGTCATTGTGTCTCCTTCATTAATCTTCTATTAATTTCATTGTGCCTTTATATAGATGTAGTTCACTATTTTATCTCAATGAGTAGCAACAATGTTTATATGTGTTTTCATTATGACCCTCTTATTGAACTGATTTGTGTTTCTTTCATAGCTTTCACTAAATTCTACTATTTTTCCTCATTTTATTATTTGTTGATCTTGCATTCATTGTCTTGCTCTCAACTACTATGCAATTCTTGAATCTACTCCTTGACTTTGAATACCAATGTTTTAAATTATAATCATTATTTTGTAACGTATATATCATCATGCAAACTTAAGACATGAACTTCATGTATTATTATTCAACACTAATTAGAATGTTGGCTTTGCTCTCAACTTTTCTTATAACACTATGATCATCTTACATTATGCTTCTTAAATCATTGGTGTAGATGTCCCGTTATGACTTCTATTATTCAGGTCTTCTAAGCCCCTGCTATGACAACATTATTATTACTTGCTAATGACAAGTACTCCCCTTTTTTATAAATAGCTGGGGCTGTTCTCTAATGTTTGTGCATTGTGATATGTCATTAATAGTGAATATATTTCCACAATCCATGAGAATTAGTAAGCGGGCGGACAAAAGGACATCTTAGAGCTTGTTCATCAGCTGCTCTATTTTTTCATCAATCACCAAGAATAGATGTGAAATTTAGTCAATGAAATTATACAACTACCCTTTGCATCAAGTGAATTTATCATCTAGCACAAGTAGAAAAAAACTAGAAAATTACAAATGCTATTTATGTATTGCAATCTAGTTTTATGTTTTTGTTATCTATGGAATTGAAAATACCCATGGCTTCCTCGATTCAATTTTCTACGGGTATTGCTAGGGGTATTGCTAAACGCGATGGTTTTCCTTGCAATCAAACTACTAGGATCAAAAAATAAATTTGTACACTTGTTACCATCAATGGAAACCTTGCTCCTTGCTAAATGTGGATAGTCATATTTTACCCTTGCAAAAGGCTTCATAACTTGTTGTAGAGGATCAACCAGACCCTTTCCCTGATCCTTCATGGATAGGCTCACATCTTTGTTCATTTTTGGCACTATAGGACACCATAGTGTACCTATCAACACTCCATTCTCAGTCATTGTTTGCTTGCAATTAGAATTCTAAGTTTTTCCTTGAACAACCACATTCTTCATAACCATTAGAGATGTCTTATGTTGTAGATCTGTCCCTTCTTATCTTAGTATAGAAAATTGGACAGCATTTCATGCCATGATTATCTTTTACAAAATTGTCCCACAAATGTAAATTTCTATTTTGGTTCATTGTCCTATGAAATATTTTAAATTGAAAAACTGTCTTTGAGATATTTCCCACTATATTTTTGATGCTCTTATCACTGCTTTCACATCTCTCATTGACTGTAGTGGACTATTGTCTAAAATACTAACCATTGTTTTCACATCTCTGTCTTTGTGTCAGTTGGCTCTTGTATCATTTTATTTTGATGCTTCTTCAACATACCCGTGCCTAAACATTATCATCCACTATACCTTTCATGACTTGAATGGTATCTTTTATTGTCTATAGCAGTGTTGTCTTTATGACCTTCTTGGCTGTTATGGTTGTGTTGAAACATGGATGTCCCTTAACTGTATATCAGGGATCTCTATCTCTTATTCACCTCTGATAAAAAACAATGACATATCCATTGATAAGGATGTTTTCCTCCATTAGTGTTATTGATTGCCTTTCATTGTTTTTGGTCATTGTATAATTGCATTAGAATTATCACTATTTCTTTATTCATGCTCTTTGTCATTGTCTTTCAACATTTTCCTTTCACTGCTATCATACATTGAAATCAATGTTACTTGTGACTTTCACGAAGGACTTTTTTGTCCTCTATTCTTGTGTATTCCCTTGATTGTGGTTCATGAACCTTGCATCTCTTCTTTCATTAAAAGTCACTGTCAAACTTCCTATATGACTGCCCTTTGATCCTTGGACTATTGATGAATTGTTAACTGTTGTAATCTATATGGGTGTTTTGAACCTCAATGTTCACTATTCTGTATCCTTGTGTTGTAATTTTATTGAACAAAAAACTAGTGTATCCTTGTGTTTTAATTGTATTGAAAAAGAATTTCCTAGCCCAGATTCTTATATTTTATTTATAATAGTCCCCACAACTTGCCCACTATTTGGGAAGGTATGCATGCTTACTATTGTATTGGATATGATGCACATAGGTTCATATGATGATGCAATTACTCATAAAATCAGAAAAGGATGGAATTCTTTGTCCAATTCCACAGTATCCACTGTAGTCAACATCTCTTTCCTTTCATGGTGGGAAACTGGTATGTATGTATATAGTTGGTTTATTTTAACTTTATAAGAAGAATTGGCATTCTTCACCTTTTTTTGGAAATTTTCCCTACAAGGATGCCTTTTGCATGTTTGGTTCTTAGTGACTCTAAGAAGGTTTACTAACTAATCTTTTTATATATTTGTAGGTTCCATACTACTTAAATGAGGCAACAGGATGGGGATTGGAAATATCTGAAATCAAAGAATAGCTGAAAGCAGCTTGCTTAAATGGAATTGATGTTTAGGCTATTGTTGTTATAAATCTTGGAAATCCCATGGGTCAAGTTAGCAAAATATAATTCAAAGCAATAAATATGGTATCACAATTTTCTGAGATCCATATTGGACCAGTAATTTTCTAGAATTTTTAGAGGCCTGAATGCACTTTAAGCCTTCTATGATCTATCGTACAATAATGAAAAGTGATAACTCGATTGCATGTCTTATAAATAGATGGAGCATGATATGATTATTCTTTAAAGGGTACTAGCTCAATGGAAGAGCACCTACTTTAGAAGTAGGAGGATGGTGGTTCGATACCATTGTGCCCTAATATGACTAAATATATGACTAAATTAATGACTAAATAAATGACTAAATATTTAACTAAATATATGACTAAATAAATGACTAAATAAATGACTAAACATATGACTAAATAAATGACTAATTCAATGACCAAATCAATGACCAAACAAATGACCAAGTCAATGACCAAATAAATGACTAAATCAATGACCAAATTAATGACCAAATAAATGACTAAATAAATGACCAAATAAATGACTAAAATAGTTTAGTCATAAATTTGGTCGCGAGATAAATGAGTGGCAATAAACTACCACTGATCACGTGACCAAATTTGGTCATTTATCTACAATTTTTGGTAGTTTATTTGGTCATATATTGTTGTTTTTGTACTAGTGGACTGAGAGGGGAGGGGTGAATTAGTACTTATAAATTTTTTAACTTAATACCTTAATTGATTAACCATAAACTTGTTGTTCTCTGTTTATTGACTCCATTGCATTCAAATAAATGTAATATAAAGTATGAAATTAAAAACATTAAAACCATAACAAAAAAACTCATAAAACAGTGATTTTGGTTATGTAGAAATTCTTGGTTAGAGGACAAAACTGTGGTGGGGATGACACCCACAACTTTCACTAAAACTATAATATGAAAGGTTTCTTGGTTAGAGCTACAAAGGTTTTCTACTTCTGATAGCTTACGTGGTTAAGAGTAAACAAGAATTATTAGGTCTACCTACCTAGTATTGGGATTTAACCTTCACAATACAATAATACTTAAACTATGAAATGTCTATTATACTTTGCATCAAATACAAATGTTGATTCAAACTCTATGTGCTCTAATATGTGTTACCTTAATTATGATCTTTGTAACACCTCACTGCTCTGCTCTACTATAGCTAAATCTACTCAGTACTTCTCTACTCTATTTTTTTTCCCTCAATAATTCAATAACAACATTATCTCCTTCATTAACATCAACTCCATCAACTCGAACAACAACTCTAACAGCTACTCTAACATGAACATAATTCATGAACTCATCCTTTATAAATATGAAGTTTTAACCTCTTAATTCTATGAGTTAGTTGGAAAATGATTATCCTAAACTGTTTGATCTTCTTTCTTGCTCGGTGACTGTGTCACTTTTTCCTCAGTACTTGGTGTTCTTTTTGGAAATATAAAACCCCCATTAACTATTTGATCTATGCCTTAGATCTTCATCCTAGATTATCTCGATCATTGATCGTGTAACCAACTGTTATTAATACTTGTAGAAATGTAATTAATGCAATAATAATACATTAAATACATCCTTATTGATTTTTTAATTGTCTATCTACTTGGTTACATATTCCTTCTGACCCAATTTTATGATCTCTTGGTGCTTAGTAACTAACAACTCGGTGTAGTATATCCACTTGGTAACAAAATATGCTTGGTATACTTAGTTCTCAATTATTTTCCTTACCGACTACATAATACTTTGTGTCTTGACCGACTGCCTCGGTGTATATTACTGACTAGTCCTTTATAAGACTTTCTTCATTCACCGACTGTGTTCTCCATGAACTATGACTTTGAAGAAACTAATGACAAAAAAAATAACTTACAAAGGTAACAACCTTACCTCTGACAACTGACAAAATTTTTTGGACAGTTATAGGTCAGCTTCGGAGAAACCGACAATGCGAATCACCGTAAAAAAAACATAATTGGAACATAGAATTTTAGGCTCTAGGAGCTTGCGCTTAAAGAGTAAAGAATTGCACCCATCAAATCCTCTCCCCAAGAAAGGAATTCCTAGAGTCCAGAGAACTTATTGACTTTTAAAGTTTTGATAAGCCTCCAAGATCTGAAGCATGCACTCCTCATTTACTACTTTCAAAAAATCTTGGTGGCTGACGACATTCTTGAGGTGATCATTTTCATCCTAGACCATCCTTTAACTCTAAGGCCATCTTGGCAAAATTGTGGGACTTTAACACCATCTGGGAGAGTTGCAACATTATTGCGCCATCAAAATCTCCCACGGGCTAGAATTTTGCCTCGACCACCTCATCAAATTTACTAAGTATAGAATTGATGGGAGTATAAGTCCCAGGGCTAATTGGATCATCCGAAGTAATTTCTTTGATAACTAATGAATATTGGTCCATGGGGAGCCAGAATACAAAAAGGTGTTCCTCTAAGAACTTTACTAGTTGCTTTCTCATCTTGATTTTGAATGCAAGTCTCAATTATTGAGTCTTTGGGAACCCATATGGCTCATCCCCAAGGATGTTCATCTCTATCAGACCTTATTCCCTGAGGTTAAATATTTCTCCCAAGTCATCCTTCCACCCCTCATACTTTTTTTTCTCCTCTTACCATTGGGGAATGATGACCTTCAGCTGATTTATGATGGAATTTTCTTAGAAGAAATCAAGGAATATCTCAAATATGAAGCTACTTATTTCTCCAATTTGTTTGACTGTCCATTTGTCAATAGTAAGCGCTATCTTTTTCATTGTCGTTAGTGCCTCTATATATCCTTGTGGGAGCAGTGTTCTAGACATAGAGGGTCTGAGTGTTATGGAAGAGAGGGGTCGGGTCAATTATTTTAGGAGCTCAAGGAGATTTATATTTGTTGTTTTCAGCTCCTTTACCTTCTGGGATTCCTTCTCATATCGCACCTAGATAGCCTGATTCACCTCATCTAAGAGATTGAGCTCCCCTCTCTGGTCTCTTTTTCTAGGAGAATGTCTATTATTACGTAGTCTTCAGTCGATACCTCATAATCACTTTTGTCCGTCAGTGGGGATGCCACCACATTCCCATCTAGGTCCCTCTAAGTAGTGTGGAGGGTAGGAGCCTTCTTAGGCTTCTTCACTATTTGACTTTCATCCAATATCTTGGAAAATGAAAATGGGACTGTTATCTCTATCATAGTTTTCCTTCTCTGGGATTCTACCAACCATTGGGGTGGTCCCTATGATCTTCCTACCATTACCCCCAAACTTGAAACATCCCCTGAGTTCTATTTAAGCTCCTCCATCTTTATATCTTGGTATTTATTACTAGGATCATTACTTGTATTTTGTTTCCCTTCCCTTGCATCGTTGTCTGGAACATTTCCTACTCATGGACAAAGAGGTGGGGGTTGTTGGTATGGTTCATTCTGGGCTTCTTGCTGAAGCTCTAGGATAGCCTCACCCTTATGGGTATTTAGATGAGGTTATTGGCCTTCACTTCCTGTTGGGACTTGGAACATATAATATGGGAGTATGGTTGTTCTCATAGGTATGGTTTCCCCAAATGCCAGCAGCTACTCCTCGACCCATTTTTTATCTTGTTTTTTCTCTTCTTTGGCCTTTCTCTTGATCTTCCTCTACCAGAGTTCTTCTTCCTACTCCTCAGATATCCTTTGTACTTATACTCCTATTTCTTCTTTGTGAAGAGGACATGCATCCTATTCTTTGATATCTTTGACTGCCTTTACTACCATCGCCTATAGACTCCCCATATCATCGATTTGGAAAAATTTGTCAATATTTGTATGGGAAATCTCTAGGGGATCCTCCGAAGCATTATATATGTTAGAAGAGGAGGAAGAAGGGATTTCATCAACCTCAAGTACCTTTAGGACTCTGGACTTAGTTCCTTATTCAAGGGGGTCTATTTTCCTTCTGCTTATTCCTTCTCTGGAGTGTTTCTCCAGCGGCCGCGACTCTCACTTCTTCCTTGACCTCCTCACTAGATGACATACCAAGTAGGGTAAACAGAGAGGGTGATGCACTTGATGAGAAAAGAGAGCCTACCAGAGTATGTCCAAGACCAAATGTTACCTAGGAGTTTGCAACTTCCAATAAATTCTGGGATTTATGTAACTGTGCACCCACCTGTTCCATCAAGGGGTCCAAAGTGGGGTCTGGTGACTAGGAAGATTCATTGACCTTATGTTTTACCTGAGCTTTGGATTTTTCTACCACCTGGGATCTAGAACCATTTTCTTCCAAAAATTGATTGTCCAGTCAGACACTCTTTGGGCATACCTTCACAAAATGCACATTTCTACACTCAATTATAACTCTCATGATGACCTATAAAGAAAATATTTATAGGGTATCCCAATCTACCAGAGGGAGGTCCATTTTTTCAATACTTGTCTCTTTATACTTAGTGTCCTTAAGCGACCCACTGTTAGAAAATTTTTGTAGGAAAGTCTGAAGCTCAAGGTAGTCCATCATACCTTTCTACATTCTTAATTAATATCGGTTCTGGACCTCAAAATCATCTTGGCAATCTGCCCAAAAATATTCTAGATGTTATACATGGGGTTTGGATCCCCGGGGCATTGTCCACTCTATTCGGGCACACATATCATAATCCTTGCATTTTAGTGAAAATTGGGCCAAGTTCAGGCTTCTTAGCTCACCCTCTGCTTCTTGGGCCATCGTGAGGAAACAAGTGTACCTACCGCACACAATTAGGAAGGGGATGGAAGTGATCTTCTTGGTGGCTATTAGGGCATGCACCTCCAAAATATATCTGCAAAATTATAATAATACAATTTTGTCCTTGTAGTGCTTGGGTAGCCAAAATGGGTTTCCAGAAAACCTAGTCACCCGAGTATACGTGTACTATAAAAATTGGATGAAGTAACACCCCCTCGAGATGATCATGGAAATGGCTTCCTTGGACAACCTGAACCCTACATCTTTGGTGAGTTCTTTAATCCTATGAAAAATGAAGGCGTCATTCAACCTGCAAAAATTATGGAAATATTCATCTCATTGAATCACAAGGAAATGATCCCCTGGGGTGGCTTGTGTAATCTCATTCCCGAGGACACCAAATATGTCTAATCCTTGGATTCCTGTGTGTTGTCAAGCCATGGACCAAAAGATGGAGGAGGTCATGTAGAACTAGATATCCTCCCTGACCTTTCTCATCTTGGCGTCTACATGATTTTAGATTATAGTGGCCCAGTCAAAGTGCACCATGTTAGCAGCTAAACATTATAGGAAATAGTACATCTAAGGGGAGAATTATTGGGCATGAGGCTCCGTGAAGATCTTGAATAAAAATATGATTATGGCCTAGATGGGCTCCTTAAAGTTAGAGCAAGGAATATCCAACTTCATCTTCTTAAAATCCTAACGTAGGCTCTTCAGCCATTCTGTGTTGAGGTGGTGTCGGGCTGCATCTCCCGTATTTGTAAATTGAGCCACTAAATATTCTCATGTGAGGATCAATGCACCATAGAAGAATAAGATCTTCCATATTGTGGCGGTCACATCATGGCCCAAGGAGGTGATGGGCATACCGTATGATGTGGCAACAATTTAGGTAACTATATTATAATTCTTAGTCGTGAACAATATTAATTCAGGAGCGTTCACTAAGAGATGGAAACCAACCACTTAAATAATCCTTTAGGCCGGTAAGTTAACTGATGTAGAGTCATTTTCCTGCCTCCATTGGTGGATGACCTAGATTAGGCCCTTTAATTTTTTGCAGGTGCCAAAGTCTATTTATGTGACCTCCTTTAAGGTCATTTCAATTCGGGATCCTTGAACTATCCCATATTTCTTGTATTTTAGAGCTAGTGGGAGCTTCTCCAATACCCTTTTTGCCTTTGATTTCTTGATGGGAACTATTGACACACTCGGGAGCTTGAGACTTCCTAGGGGTGATCCAGCTACAACCCTTTCTTTTCTTCTAACTTTGAACCTGCAAAACTAGACGACCGTCAATAAATTATGTGTTAACATTTTAAGATAAACTCTAGTTTCTATAGCTTAGGGAATCATTTTCACCTGTTACCTAGAGAAAGAAAGTGTTAGTTATTACTAGGAATTATGGATGAATTGTCTCCTTCATGAACAAACCATAAAACAAATAAGACCTACCCAAGACCACAAGGTTCAAACATAACGACTTAGAAAACTACCATGATGGGTATGTTGGGGATCACCAGAACACCCAAAGATAAAGGTTCTAGAATATGAGAATGTAAGTGGCATCTAAGGTGATGTCCTTATTAAATGTCCTAACATCTCCGTATGTAACACGTGTATATCTACTAGGGTGGATTTATGACAATCGTTTGACAATGGACATGATACGGAGGGCATTGAATGCTAGTTGGGATTAATTTTGAATGAATTTTTATGGGAATTAGTCCTACTATTAATATGGACATGATGGAGGAGAGAGAAAATTATGAATGAGTCATGGAGCTCACAAGCTTGACTTTGCAATTGATCTAGTTATTGCGACTCCACAATGAGTTTGTGTTGGCCAAGATGACATGGGGCCTATACGTTATTAGGAAAGCATGGTCACGATACCTCCCAAAAAAATTTCAAATAAAAAAAAACAACCCTAAGACCCTATTTATAGGGGCTCACAACGCAAGCAACCCATGGGCATGCATGAATTTTAGGGTACTACAAACAACTACAAGAAAAATAATGCACAAGCACATATACACAATATACATAGAGACAAACCTCTTGTTAGGGCCTACTTGACACCTAAACAATCACAGGACAATTTATAGACTGCACAAAACTCACATTATTTACAAAACTTTCAAAACCTTCAAAATTTACAAACAGGGCCAAAAATTACAAGGACACATCGAATTAATGAGGAGAACACTAAACTACAAATATCACAAGAATGTCCATTAAACTACCAATTGTGAAACACATACTACTAAAGAAAATTTACAGGACACACACTACCCTACAAAATGTACAAAGTGTCCATTAGTTTACAAAATGTACAGGACTACCCATAAGGGGCTGCGACATAGGAGGAAAGGCCAACAAACAAAGCCAAGGGCAAGCGAAACAAACTAGGTTTCAAATGAACCGAGGGAAAAAAATGAATGGACAGAACCAAAAAGAGAAGCAACCAAATAAAAAAAATAGAAGAAAGAAAAAGAAAATAAAACCAGAATGCCAAGAGGAGATTACCTGGAGACACAGAATGCTAGAGTGGAAGCTATAATGCTGCTCACTCTATCACCATACACTGCTAGAGCTTTGAATACACAAAACTTGCACAGATTGAGGGGGCTGAGAATTTCTTAGCTTGGGAAGTGTTTTTCTATAACTCATAGTTAATTCACTTAGGGATAACTTGTTTGTGGTGAGTGTGAGAATGATAGAGTAATTGGCCTTTTATAATGCCCAAAAGAAGTGCATTAATTACTAATTATCCTTCTATGCAAACAAAGGAAAAAACTCATGAATTCCATACCTCAAGATGCTCGATGATCACCAACCCCCAAAAGAGGATAGGAGAACCGACACCAGGATCCTAGAGTTCACAATTCACTAACCACAAAAGAGAAAACACTCTATGATCCAGATCTTGGAAAAAAAAACAAGCCAGAAAAAGGCAAATAGAAGAAAAAGAGAGAAAGGGGGGACCCAAAATTTTTCCCACAAAATGTAGGGAATAATAAATGGAGACTCATTGGGACAAATGTCTCATGCATTTGAGAACTCCAAGATCTACCCAAAGAGTAAACTAAGGTCCTACCATCATCAGAGGTACCTTATAAGTATGATTTAGGGCGTTGGAAAATCTAACTCATGATGCTCTGGATATTCACTCTTGCCAAGTTGTGAGGTTGTGCTTAGATAAGGGGATGAAATTTGAAAATTTTTGGGGAGAAATAGAGAAACCATACTAGCACAGTTAGACTCACGTGGTAATGAGTACCGTGCAAGTTTATACTTTGGGGCTTTACCTTCTTCTCATATTTTCTTTTTTTTTATTTTCAGGATGGTAAAGGTGGTACTTCTTTTATCAGAGTCTTCAAGCACAAATTTTTATTGTGGCAATACTTCTTTCACCTTTCCATCCACTTTTCTTTCTTAAGTGAGGATAAAATTCTCAGCCTAAGATACATTTTAGCTTTCCAAACAATGTCTGTTGAGAGTATAATCAATCTATTCTATGACTATTTTGTTTCCTCTTTCACTCTTACATTGCTGACTTAGTCAACTGACATTGCCTGAATCCAATGAAGACTAGCCACTACCTTTTGTCACACTTCTAAGGCTTCCCTTGGGTGAGGTTAGGACCATCTATTATCTAAGCAAAAGATTTTTGACTGCTAAAATGTGCGGGGTGAGTCTCCCAATGTATAGTGATTCATTATGCGAATCATTCCTTCCTATGGAAAAGTGATAAAATACCAGAGTTTGGGATGAAATGACACAAACCAGGAAAGAAACCATAACTACTTACAAGGGTAAAAAGGATTAGCATGACTATTTACATAGAAAATGCACCAACACAGAGCATTGGGATTATTTAGAATCCAACTATACATATGATAAAGCTCCAAAAAGGGGGAGGGAAATCCCTCCCTTACCTCAATTCAAGTAGTGCTTGAGGAAATGTCCATTAATGGGCAATGAGAAAACTTCTCCTATTAAGGAACTCAGGCGATATGTGTTAGCACCACAAACCTTAGATATCTGGTAAGGCCCAAGCTAGAGACTTTGGAATTTATTATGCTTTCCTTTCTTTTCCCTAGCTTTGTCCCACAAGAGGACCAAGTCTGAGGTTCAGAAAGCCTTGTGTTGGGATATCTTGTTAAACTAGTGTTTGACTGCCGCGTAATGCCTTACAAAGTTCTTGAGAGCACTATCTCTTTCTTCTTCTAGACGTATCAAGTTGAGGAGATGAACTTCCAAAATATTATCCTAGGTGTTGAACTCTTGCATAAATTATAAGATTGGATCTGTAGGTTTACCAGGAGTATTGAATTCTATCCATAGACCATATGGAATGGAGAAATTCCAAAGGCAACCTTTGTTCAGATATAGTCTGCCCAAAGGGTGAACCACAACTTTTGGTGCTAATCCTTGGGGTTCTTCTCTAGCAGTGTTTGATTACCTATAAGAGATTCTTGTTGGTGGAATCTACAATTCCATTACCCCATGGATAGGAGTTACTGGAGAACTTGAGGGTAAAACTCCTGTGATAAGCCCATTCTAATAGCTGGGTTGAGGAAAATACTAGACCATTATCACAAATGAGGGTGAAGGGAATTCCGAATCTAGTGACTATTTTTTCCTCAATGAAACTAATTACCATATCCATTGTGTTATTTTTGTACGATATGGCTTCAGACCACCAGGTACAATAATTGGTAGTAGTCAAGATGTACTGGTGATTAACAGATGAGTTAGGGTTTATTTCCTTGATAAAGTCAAATTCCCATTGGGTGAAGGGTCTAGCTTCAAAGACAGGTTGGAGGGGCATTTCCTAATTTTGCTCTCAAGAAGCAGTAGTTTGACATGTATGGCACTTCCTCACATGTGTGTGGACATATTTACATATATGAGGCCAATAATATCTGACCTAGAGAATTTGGTGGGCCATGGCATCAGTTGAGCCATGCCTGGTCTTGAAACATCCATGGAATTATTCTATCATCTTAGTAGCATGTTCTTGACCAAGACATCGAAGGTAGATTCCTTTATAATTTCTACGAAACAGTGTTCCATTCTTGATCATAAAATGTGCAGTTTTCAGCTGTAGAGCTTGACATTTTGTGGGAGGGAGTCCCTTGGGGCACTGGTTATTCAACATGAGGTACACTAAATCAGTATACCAGGGATCCTAGGTAAGATAATCCATTGTATATGTTTGGTATTTGATTCATGGGTTTGCTTCACCCATGACCTTACATAATACTTATCCTCGGAAAAGCTTCATGGGTTGCATTTCAAGGTCAAATTCCTAGAGGATGGAAATCCATTTCCCTCACCATTCTCCCAATTCACTTTGTAATAGTAGGGACTTAACAAATTGGTCTGGAACGATAGTGTGTACCTTAATTTGAAGGATATAATGTCTGAATTTCTTTATTTCTTGAATGAGATATAATGCCTACTTATCAAGAGCTGAATACTACACTTCAGAATTCTTGAAGAGGGAACTCATGAAGGTGATATATGGGTCGTTCTTCCCCTTCCATTGTTTGGGTCAACACTGCTGCAATAGAGTGGGTGGAGGAAAAAGAATATATTTAAAAAGGAGGTGAATAATCTGGACTTGCCAAGACTGAGGCCTCCATGATATCCTGTTTGAATTGAGAGAATGTTTGATTTTCTTCTAGGCTCCACTCAATTTTTATGTCCTTCTTCATAATATCATTGAGAGGCTTGGAAACCTCATTGAATCCTGTGATGAAGCATAAGACAAAATTTATCTTTCCAAAGAAAGACTGTATCTCTTTCTTTCTATTAGGAACTTGCAAATTCAACAATGCATCAAATCTCTCTTGGTCAATAGATATTCCCTTCTCAGAGATGACACGCCCCAGTAGTTTTCCTTCTGTGACCATGAATATGCACTTCTTGGGGTTGAGGGAAATACCAAACTAACAACATCTCTCATAGATCTTGGCAAGGTGGGTGAGGTGATCATGCCTGTCCAGGGAAAAAATTGTCAAATCATTCATATAGATGATTATGCACTTATTAACTAGTCCCTCGAAGGTGATATCCATATCCTTCTAAAATGTGGCCCTGACATTGATTAGGCCAAATAGAATTCTTTTGTAAGTGAATGTTTCCCACTTGGTGGTGAATGTCATCTTGATTCTATCTTTGAATTTGACCATGACCTAGTTATAACCCAATTATCCATCTAGGAAGGACATCATTTGCAAACTGTTGACGATCTGAAACACTTCATCCAGTGAAGGAAGTGGGTGATTATCCTTTTTTGAGGCTTTGTTTAGGTTATGGAAGTCCATGCATAGTCATATTTCCCCATTCTTTTTCTAGACTAGGACTAAATTGGCCACCCATGTGGTATGCCAGATACGGAAGATGATTCAAGGAGATAGTAATTTCTAAACCTCATGATAGATCCGGGGTTCGATCAGAGGATTAACCGGTCTCTTTTTTTCCCTAAATGGTTTGGCATCGGGGTTTAGGGGGATTGTGTGTGTTATGATAGATTTATCATAGGTTTTAAGATCCTTATATCCCCAGATGATTATGTAAATATATTCTCAGAGAACCATGATAATCTTTTTTTTTTCTCTAGGGAACAAGAGGTACCTACATGCATAAATTTATCTTCAGCATTTATTATGACGTTCACTTTTTTCATATTTTCCCCCTTCAAAGGACTCATGTACTTTGTCCTTTCCCTGAGGCTCTGAGTCAAAGATCTGGTCAAGGAATACCATCCCCTTTAGGATGGTATTAGTGGGTAGGTCCATGATTTCATCCTCATCTCCACCTTGTCGTATATCATCATGTTCTTCTTCTTCAACGATTTGGTCTTCAAAAACACCCATGTTTTCCATGAAGGAAAGGCTATTCTCATCATCTTTGAAGACCTAGAAGTGGGTTATGTTGTCAAAGACAAAAGGTGTGGGGACCATTTGTATAGAAATTTTCTAGAGCCAGGAACTTGTCATGGGCTCAAGGGTGCTAGTGGACAGAACAAGGGCATCTAGGACATAATTCTATTTCTGGGGAATCAACTTGATACCAAAGGCATCAAAGTCCTCTATCAAACTCCATGCTCTGTTATGATAGGCTACCAACCATTTTTCATGACATGTGTATTGAATCTGAACTTGTTTGACTATGATCTCTGAGTCACCCATCACCTGGAGGCAAGTGACTCCTTTTCTTAGTGTGAACAAGAGGTCGAGGATCAAATCCTTGTACTCTGTGACATTGTTGGTGTATTCAATATGCAATCGGTAGGACATGAGGAAGGACTTCTCTAAAGGGTTGATCAATTCTATCCCAACTCTGCACCCCTATTTGATATGGATTCATCAAACTTCAGGATCCATAAGTCATTGTCAGTGTAGTAGGGTATGTAAGGTTAGGTAGTGAGTGGTATTGGTTTGGGAAGGGGAGGTAGTTTTGACATGTATTCTAGAGTGGAAGACATGGGGGGTCAGAGCTTCCTCCAAAGGATTTTCTATTAGGGACTCCTCAACAAGCGGTCCCTTAGGTGTATTTATGGGTGGACCACATTGTGTCATGGCCTCTTTATATTTTTTTTCTTGCAAATTTTAGAGGCATATATTGGCGGCATCAACACATGGTTGGCACTCCAATTTAGAGTGTTTTTGGAAGTGCACTCAACACCACGTATCCGATAAGAGGGTAGTTAATAATGTGTCATTGTTTCAAAGGTTAACATCATGTTTCAACCCCACAATGAGATAATGAACCCTCTATGTGATAACGAGGTCCTCACCCAAGGACATTTTGTTGGGAATGAAATCTAAGGTCAAGATTTCTTCAGCCCTATATAGGATGGGCTCTAGTTCATAGAATGCTATCTTTCTCAACTAACCATAGTCGGTGAGGGCTTATTTCATTTGGGGTTCACTTTCCACCTTGCCCTATTTGGACTCTCCCCTCAAAGGGATCCATAGTGGGAAAAGTCAGTTGAGATATACCCATTAAGGGCCTTGGACTAGTTTCAACTTAGAAGCATCCCTTATGTTTCAGGGATGTCATCCACTTGGATATCTATAACGTTGGACATCGAAGGTTCTTGCATGAGTTGTATCTTGACATTTTTCAACTCACCTACCATTTTAACAATGGTTTTTCCTAGATATACTACTACACCTTTGGATGACGTGGGGACCAATCCGAGCTTCTTATAGATGGATAGGAGCATGACATTTCCTGAAGCTCCAGAATCTACCAGACACTTATGTAGATTACTACCATGAATTTTAAGGCCAATTAGGAAGGGAGGGTCCTATGTGTTTCCTCATAATACAGTCACATTAGCATCAACAAATGTGACCACCTTAGGTGGGTGATTGTGGGTTTCTGGGTTTTCTAGATACTACAAGAGGGCATTCCTCTGCTTGGGAAAATTGAGAAAGTACCTCCATCAAATTCATAGAGGTAGTATTATTTTCCATCACCCTTGTGATTTTGAATTTTCCCTTCAGGATCCCTGGACCCTTTCTTGTGAAGTCTTGAGTATAGTTAGAGGTCGGCCCCTTATGAGGGGGAAAATTTACCTTTGTAAGGGGATCTGAGGGGAGGTTGGTATTCCTCAGGGGATTTGATGTCGTGAAGGGGCCTTTGTTGGCTTGGCCCTTGTGTTGTAGAGGAATTGATAATTTCTATAAAAAATGGCTTCAAAGGTGGGGATGGAATCATCAAAGGACCCCTCTAGATCTGGTTTCTCCTTGTCTTCTTCATCTTCCACAAATAAGATAGTCTCAAAAGAAAAGGTAGAGTGATGAGGCTTAGCCAAGGATTTTAGAGGTGGTAGATTGACATGTTTTTGCCTATCTGAGTGGGAGATCTAAATGGTCTTCTCTAGTTTTGCACAGTTTACCTTGGAATGAAAACTGGTATCATGTATCTGGCACCATGAATTCAAGAGGTGGAATTAGATGAGTTGCACTGAGTGACTAGGACCTACGCTCCCTTGAGTTTCAAAATGGTTTGGAGGCACACCCCATTCTTTGGTTTATTGTTCCATTGCTGGTTGTTTGGACAAGCATTGTTATGGAATGTTATTTTTGTGATAATTATGGGGTCCAGAGTTGTTAGAACTCTGATGTCTTGAAAATATATTTCCTCACTTGGAGGAATTCAGGTAATGGGATGTAGAGGGTTCCATCTTCAGCTATCCCATGTCTATAGTGAGAGAAGACACAAGTTTCCAGAGGGATTCAACCTCAGTTGACAAATGGGTGGTTTTTTCATAATGTGACAACTGGGGTGATGAGTTAGCAACAACACTCAGAGTTGAGGAAGGTAATTCTACATATGCGGATGCCTGGAAGAAAGGTACTTCGGTAGATAGAAGTATTGGTTTCAGTGGTTGTGTCCAAGGTGAATATTTTAGGCCCGAAAGAGTATTGGCGTAGGTAGGGTAGATATACCATGACACTAGCTTCATCGTTGGAGCACCCATTTACATGTTGGGGTTATATCCTCCTACATAGGCATTCCCCCTGGGCTGCATGTTATAGGGGATGCTTTTTCCAATACCACCGAGAGTCTTACTCAGATTTCAAAATAATTATAGGGCGAGGTTGTAAACCTTCACCAGGGTGTCTCTATCATTCATAGTGGTAGTCCTCTAGCAAAAGGTTGCGACAAAAGGATCTAGAGTGTTGATTAAGTTTGGATAGCCACTTTGGTGGATGGGATGAAGGGACCTGTACATCCTTTTAGGGTTCTTTGGAACAGGTCATTGAAAGTTTCCAGAGGTTCATTGGGTTCCTTCCTGATAGAAATAAAGTGTCTGTGAGATCAAGAGGGGTCCATGTGAACCAAGAATATGGTCAGGAAGGCTTCTTCAGTATTTTTCCAACTATTGTTGGAGTTGGTGGTCAAGTTTAAGTACCAGTTTAATTCACTTTCCCTAAGAGACAGTGTAAACATTTTTCTCACATCTTCATGTTGAATACAATGCATGTTCATGGCATCCTTATAAGCTTCCAGATGTTCCTCCATGGTACAAGGTCCTAGGTGTTCATATTTGGACATATATTCTTCAAGTGTAGAGGAAGATTGTTCACTGCATTAGGAAACTACCCCATTTGGGAGCTGGTGTTGTTAAAATATGCAACCATTGGGACTGTGTGATTCAGAAGAGTGGTATTCATCCCTGGGATGGTCTAAGAAATTGGGGTACTCTAAGAAGTTGTAATCCCCAATAAGAATTTCAAGGACTGATTTTTTTGGTAATTCCTCTTTCCTTAGACAGGAGGCCCAAGTTCAGTAAACTCTTTGGGGTTAGGGGTCGATTGAAGTATTCGTTCAAAATGCAAAGGTGAAAATGAGCCTAACCTATGTAAAGCTTCGTCTCTAAAACTAATACTTGGGGAACCCTCAGAAGGTGTGGTTTTAAATTTTTTCAAGGGGGATGAGCTCATGCCCTCCTTCTAACACCATTTTTTCTTGATGGGAATTTGTGATGACCTCGCCATTATGGAGAGATTTATCATTGGGTATCAGGGTACTGACCAAATTCACCTCAAGAGGTTTACCAGAGAGGAGACTCTCCCAACCTCCAAGAACCTGGTAGTTGGGTCACGATGGTGTGGGAATAGTTTAGTTGGGAAGGTGATTATTTATATCCAGGGGTTAGCTGGTTTTAACTCGTCAAACTTCAGGAACTTGAAATATGTGAGGTTTCCTGCAAGCACACTTTTATCTTGATAAAGAAAATATAAAAATCCATGTCAAGGTTAGATTTGTAACACCTTAAAATTGGCATCTTCCAACCTTAACCAATTTTGTTGCATTTATCATTCTTTTGAATCATCAAAGTCCTATTGTACTAGGTAATTCTGAGTTTTGACTGACTCTACTCGACCTGAGTGTCAAATGCAGAAAACCCTAAATCTGCATTAATAATAAATTATATCTAATTCCTAAAATATCAATTACCTGGCTAAATAAACCTAATGATCAAATTAATTTAATTATAAAGTCCTAGCACTTTAATTAAATTAAATTCACCCCTTTTAGCTAAAACACATAAAAAGAAATTAAATAATATTTAATTATTAAATAAATATCCTCATTTCAAGAATTGAATTTAATTGTTCAAATAATTGATAAAATACATTTATGAGGTCATATTATATTTATTTAATTAAATATTCTCTCCAAAATCTTCTCTCTAGTTAAGAAATAGAAACTCTGAGTTAACTATGATTTCAAAGAGAAACAAATCAATTAAACTCAAAAAGCCAACAATTGATTGTTTCTCTCAAAAGAAACTTCCTATTCTCAACTGATCTTCCATAAGTTAAATGTTTCTCTCCAAGGAAACTTTCTATTCTGAACAGACTCTAGGTCTATAAAAGAACTCTCTCAGCTCTCATTCAACTAGTCTTGAAATTTGTAGTCTTGTAATTTGAATTCACTAGTTTTCTAATTGAATGCATTGATTTAATAATTGTTGTAATAATATTAATATCATGCTAGTTTAATATCATTTAGATTAAACTTGCATAGTTAAATTCATTTCAAGCAATCTTAGTTTGGCTATCATTGTTGATTTCTTAGATTAGCTTAATCTTTCACATTCTTAGCTTAATATATCATTCCTAGAGTAATATTCCACATTCAATTTCTAGAATAAAATAATCTCTCTAGATTACTTTTGCATTACTTATTTTCTTAAATCCTCTGTTCTAGCAATCGTCTAGGTTGTTGGACTCTCGATCCTGAGAGCTTATTCAAAAACCCCAACTAGATAGGAGGCAACAGGTCGAATCATACATACATGCAAGATGGGTAATTTCATATCCATTCTTGTATGTGACTAGTAAATAATGACCATGTTGAAGTGTATGGCTAAGTAAGAAGTCCACATTTAGCTATCACATTTTTGGCACCCACCATGGGGCAGAAAATCAATTTCTGGCCTCATTCTACATTTCTTTTCATTAATCTATTTTCTGTCTGTACGGCTCTACAATAAATTTTCACGCAAAATTTCTCACATATCCATGCAAAGTTATGTAATACTTCATGTGAGACTAAGTGTTTCTTCGTGCCGCTCCTAGTACTTCTTCGTGCGGACTTTGACAGCAGAAGGTTTAAAATTTGTAGATTTATCATTCTGTTTTCTGACCACTAATGATTTCTATTTGCAGTTGACTATGTCTTTCTCATTTTTTATTTTCTGAAACAACTTAACATGTGGTATACAAGATGAAATGATGAAGATTCCTTTAATAACTATGCAAAATTTCTAATGGTTTGATTGCAGGACGCGTGTCAGAGAACGCTTGTCAAAGCACTTTTGGAAACTTACTTAGACATTCTATTTTCTTTCATGCTTTCTTCACGTAGTTTAAATAGGGCCTTGTTAATAATCTCTCGAGTGTATTGATAGAAGAATAGGGTAATAGGATCTTCATTACATGGAAGTGATGCACATGAATGAATCTGAGACCTAGACGCTGCTATGGGATTGACTCTTTGGGGAGCAAGGAAAGGTAACGAATCAATTAACATGTCCATTAGTGAGGGGAGTATGTTCTTCTCTCTTTGAGAGAATCAAAAACCTAGAAGCTCTCAGATTTCATTAAAAGAGGAGTTAGCTCAGTGATAAACCTATTTGGAATGTTTGGGTAAGGTGTAAAGGTAGAGGAGTATGCTCTTTTCCCTTTTGGGAAAATCAAAAACTTGGACCCTCAAAATCGAACCAAGTATGAGTCTAACCTTTAGCGGGCCTGCCAGAAGTTGAACCTTTGGGGATGACCCAAGTGGGTACAAACCTTTTTTTGGTGATTCCACCCCACTCTAATAAAGTATCCTTTTTGAGTGAAAGACTCCAAAGCCATATTAATTTCTTCCTTGCGATTCTTGATGTTGAACATCTCGAGGAAGCCCTGTCTGTTGTACTGAGCGGGGCCGCTCCCAACCTTTCTTTCCAAGGGTGTACACTTTCAGGTTTCGGTGTGGCTATATGCCTCAACCTCACTTGTGAGGCCACTGATGACATGTAACTGATTAAATGGTTCACTATATTAAGTTGAAGATGATGCAAGACATTAAATCAGTTAATGGTTTGTATTGTCATTGATGTCAACTTGATATCATCTGTATAGTCATATACATAATGCCAAAGACTTTAGAGAATCAATGGAATAAATGTTATGCTTTCAACAATACATAAAATTCAAGTATTCACTAAGTGACACATTAAACTAGTGGAGTGCACACCATCGGTAAAGACAAAGATAAAGTCACAGTGATGCCCAACGAGAAGAAGACAGTGTTGCCTGATGAAGTAGAATCAAAGGATGTCTGATGAGCTAAACACAGTGTTGCCCAACAAGCAAGATCCAATAATGCCTGATGGACAGAGATCTCAAAGCTAACTGAAGTGACACCAATGGAACTAGCAGTTGTCACCGGTGATGAACTATAGAGTTGACCGACAGAACAAAGAGATCAGAAAATGACAAAATATCTAGCTGGCAGAGCTAAAGGATAGACTTAACTGGTTGTTTTATTTGTTTTATTTGACCACAGTTAAGTAAGTGATTTGTACAATTGGCAAGAAGATTACTACAAGATAAATCAGGAGTTA
>MU223392.1:1778671-1791893 GCA_018584345.1 Thuja plicata
ATAAAGCCTATTGACAGTCATGAGACTGATTCAAGGATGGTAGCGTAGATGCCAAATACTAAGTGACAACCTATGTATAAAAATCCTCTAACAAGGTTGCACTTAACCGTGTGTTTGTAACCTTTAATAGGGTTGGCTCCTAATAGGGCTCACTTTAGAAGAGTGAAAATTTGGGGTACCATTCCCAGTGGTTTTTTCCCTTAACAGGGTTTCCACGTTAAAATCCTTGTGTTATGTGTGTATGGTTCATTACTTTATTGTTTTACATTTCACATAAGCATTTATGGATTGATTGGTATACTCTACATATTTATTGAGTATTAGTAAATATAGTTTACTGCTGATCGATTATCAAGGAGAATAAGGACAGACAAGGTAAACTAATAGACAGTTATTTGTTTCAAGTATTTCAAAGGCATACATCTTGTAGGGACTTAATAATTGGAGAAGTATTGATTGGAAGATTGAAGTTTAAATTGGATAAATTTTTGAGCCCACTAATTTACCCCCCTCTTAGTTATTACTAATAGCCACTGAAGGTTAATGTGAATGGAAGCCTACTAAACACCTTGTAGCTAGATTCTTACCTGGTTCACCTCCGAAAGGAAACATAATCTTTGCGCAGGGAGAGGGAAAATTCTCTCCCATATATTCTCACCATAGGCATACAGCTGGACGTTTGAAGGTGGTATATGACACTGGCCCCTGCTTCAAGGTAATCTTTGAACATATACTATTGAGTCCTTGGAAACACCAAAAACATGGGTGCCCTCTTGGGGGTGACACTGCTGTGTGAGGAGAACATATGCGCATAAGTTGTGGGGAAAATATTTTGTCTTCTCTACCAATTTTATTTCTAGGAATAAGCATGTGTCTTTTTGAGTCTTCAATATCTACAATGTTAAAATATTTCAAAGACTCCCTCATTCTTTTGAGTTGCTTTTTCCTCTGTTGAATTGTTTATGACTACTACTTGTGTCAGTACTATCTCTGCTTGTCGATAACTGGTTCTATAACATTGAAACAAACAAACTATCAATCTAAAAATACATACTGTATTAGAGAATAGTCTTTACTGTGTCTCAAAATCTATCTACTGTCTCAAAAAATGTTCCAACTATCTGTTTCTGGACAATTTCGCTTGGCTTTCTGCCAATTTTTGTGCGAGAAAACACTTCTTCGCATCTATCTGTGAGAATCTTCGCATGAGGCACTGAGAATCTTTGCAAGAGTTTTGCACTATTTTCTATACTATTATATCACTAGTCAGTATTTCTCCATGCCAGGTTGCAAAACTTTATGCGGGCCTGTGAGAATTTGCGCACGGAAATACACTTCTTCATGTGAAACTATCCCAAAATTACAAAAATAGTGAGTTGTTTGCTATCTGTTCTGAGTCACTTTTCTCAATCTAGTTTTTTTCTAACGTCTATCTTCCTATTTCTTGCCTGTACATAGTCTATGAAAGGATGTCTCAGGTTGAGAATTATGTGATTCTCTCTTAAACATGTCTCATTTCTTATCTATTTACTTGTTCTACTGTGTTGTCATACCTTGTGACACGATAGTCAACTCTTGGAAGTTCTAGCCTTATTCCTAACAACTCGTGCGGGTATACTTCACCTTTTGGCACTCTCATGCATTTATCTTGAGATATTTCCAAGTATTTTCCTAGTTCACTCCCCTTGTATAAGCTTTGTCTATGAATTTTGCAACTTGAAGTAGTAGCATATTCCTCCCACGTGTCACTAGATGAAGTAGACCTCAAAACTGAGGAAGAGGTCATTCTAAGATTATCACACATTCAAAGTGCCATAGATGATATTCATGATCCTCTTCATTAGATACCTCTAGCAAGGGATCATATCGATCTCCCTCCCTTATTGTTTGACCTTACATTCAACGTTCATTCCGAGTAGACTTCAGAAGGGTTTGAAACCCATTGTTTAAGAAACATCAAAATTCTAAAGAGTTGTTTCCTGAAATTGACACTGTTGAAACAACAAGAGTTCCCATAGGTACAATACCTTAGGATACTTGACCTCCTCATATTGAGTCTCTACATACTAAACACTTGCATACTAGCAAGATGGAAAACCAACATCAATCAGGTGAGAAAAGAAGAGACGATGATCACTCTAAAACCCGGGGTAAGTTCCATTATCAAGACCCCCCTAATTATGAGGAAACAAAAATAAATCAAAAAAATATCACAGAGGCTCATGCCAATAAAAAATTCTGCAAGATGGTGGAGATTCTCTTGATGGAGGAGAAAGAGAAATATCTACTCAAACTAGCCAATCAAGGGGCCAAGTTGCCCTCAAACTACAATGTAGAGACTCTTGTCAAGCAAGAGAAAGAAACTGAAAAATCCAAGTTACAAAAACAAGTTCAAAGTATGCAAGAACAACTCCTTTAACTCATGAAGGATAAAGACAAACCTACCACATAGTTCACACTGGAAAGCATATGTCCATTCCCATTCAATAAGAGTCTATGAATTCCTCCTTTTCCTAAAGGAGTTGAACTTCCCAAGTATGAAAAATACTTGGGTCCCTCTGATCCTCAGGATCATCTGAGAGAGTCTGGTGTTCTCTCTATGGGGTTTATACATGATCAAACTTACCTAATACATCTCTTCCCAGGTAGTTTGGGAGGGTCAGCTATGGAATGGTTCTCGAGGCTCCTGACTTGCATCAAGACCTTTGACGAGATTGCCAACTTTTTCTTGCCACATTATTCACACAACATCCAACATCTAGTTAATATCCATGATCTTTGAAACTTGAAGCAAAACCATGGGGACATTGCTTGACATTTCTCCAAAGATGTAGAAAAATTTATACAAAGTATTCTCTCAAAATACTCAAGTCTGAAAAGCTTGACATCTTTTTAGACAATCTTCTTCCCAATTTTGGGTATCAAGTACAATTGCAAGGTCCTTTGACCTTTGACAACATGATCAAACAAGGTGTGAGAATCGAAACATTCATAGTCAAGAAAGGCGAACTGACCCTACACAAGGATAATAAACAAGGGTCCTACTCCCTTGTAGAGACAAATCCAAAATTTTCAACAAGAAGTAGAATGTTGTGAATGATGGAGTTGTCAACAATGTGACTCTCAAGCCTCTAAAGGCTGCATTCAATCTCACTATCACTACGCAGGTGGCCAAAGTCATTGACTAGGCTCTGACACAATCTAAACCATCTTCAAACTTTTCTAGATCAAAACCTTGGACTCCTCAACCCACACGTGAGTTCACTCCTCTGGGAGAACCCCTTGATGCGGTTTACAAGACTCTCTTGGACAACCAATTACTCACTCCTTTGGATAATTCACATCCTTTCAATCCACAACCATGACCATCTTGGTGGAATGAATCTGCCTACTCTGATTACCACTAGAACAAGGGTCACAAGAGGGCTACCTGCATTCAATTGTGACATAGGGTCCATGACCTTATCGACAGTGAGATTATTGTTGTGGGAGGTCACAAAAAGAACTCAGATCACCAGGCCTTCAAAGATCCCTTTCCTCTTCATGGGAAGGGTGAATACTCTAAAGGCAAAAATACTAATTCCAAGGTCAACTATACATGTGTTGATATCGATAATGTCATTAATATGGTTGAACCGATAGATGAAGAATATTTCAATGGCGTTACCATCAAAGGAAGAGAAGATGCTCCTAAGCATAAAACTCCCTTAATGCTGCAAGGTTCTAAGCCCCAACCCTCCAAACCAGAAAAATCTCAGGTTCATGAAAATGTTGTTACTCAGTCTCGTGCAAAGATCATTCTCAAAGGCCCTGAGCCTTCTACATCTACACCAGTACAACCTGTAGATAAAATTGTTGTTGGCACTGCCAACAAGAACTCAAAATTGGTCCCCTCATTTAATGTTGTTAACTACAACATACTTGACTAATTGCAATGAACCAATGCTTAGATCACCATCTTTGAGCTTCCTAAAATCTCCCCTGCTCATAGGGAGATCCTTGACAAAGCCCTCACTAAGGAAAATGTTCCAAAAGATCTAGACCTTGACCAGTTTTAATCCATGGTGGGTCACTTGACCTCGCCACATTATTTATCCTTCTCAGAAGAAGATGACAACTCTTTGAGCCATCCACACAATCTCCCCTTGCATATTGAAGTCATGATCCACAAACATCAGGTCAGATGAGTCTTGATAGATGGAGGCGCAGGGTAAAACATCTGCACATACAGGTTAATAAAAAAACTAGGCCTTTTAGGAAGTGTCATTGATCCTAAAAATAAGATTACTATCAAGGCACATGATGAACAAGAGAGATCTTCTAAAGGTATTGTCACTTTACCAATCCGAGTGGGTCCTATTGAGAGGGATGTTACCTTCCAAGTTCTGGATCTCCCTCTAGCCTATAATATCCTATTGGGAAGACCTTGGATCCATGAGAGACGATCAATGTACCATCAGTGTATCAAGTTCCCATTCAACTGTGCATAGGTCACTATTCCTACCGACACTAGCTATGACTGTAACACATTAAGACAAGCAGCGAAAACTCTAGTCCTACATAACAGTGAGCCATCCAACTCTGAATCAGCCACAAACTTGCTGAAGGAAATGGAAAAGAAACTCAAGATAAAGGACACTGGTATGGGTGGATACACAGTGGAACCCATACTGTCAGTCACATCACTTCCCACATCACCTAGGTCCTGTGGGAGACCTTCAAAAGAGATGAAACCAGAAGCGTCCCAAGAAATATATGATGATAACTTTGTTAAAGCCAACACACCATTAGAAGATGAACAAGAAGAAAGAGTCACTTTCGCTTGGTTATATAAGGAACCAAAAGATAGAGAAGTTTAACAACGTGTAATACCCTTGGAAAAATTTGGAGTGGGGTATAAGGTGGCTTGTAAAATGGGTTATTCAAGTAAAGGACCCATTGGACCTAATCAAAATGGACTTAAAGAACCAATCTCTGTTGAATACAGATGACCTAGAGACACAATTGGTCTAGGGTTCTTATCCAAGAAAGAACAAACAGAAAAGAATCGCCTAGATAAAGGAAAGACACATCAGGTGCATGAAGAGAAAAACAAAATAGTAGAAAGAACTGACATACCCACTAGAATGTGGGATGATTCTGATGATTTTGATAAGGAGGATGTGTACCCTTCCCCCATTCCTCCCTATATTTTTTCTCTTCTCTTAAATGAAGAGACACCCTAGGTCAATGCTACTGAAGAGTGTGTTATTGAAGAATCACCAAGGACTTCTGATTTGTTAGAGTCCACTTCATTTGAACAAGATCTGGATACATAAGAAAGAATTCTAACCATAGTAGAGTTCTTTGGTAGAAATCATCCAAACTGGGGGCAAAGAGTAAATTTCACTCATGTCCTTGACATGAAACCAAATGATGAAACAAACTCCCATGAATATGAGTTCAACAATCTTTTAGAAGACACTTTAGACAAAGAGGTGGATATAGTTCAATGATATGTACCCATTCTCAAAGTAGGTGAAGGCTTAGAAGTTAGGTCTGACAAATCAGGATCTCCTATTTCTGACATGGACTTCGATGATGCCGTTAAGGCTCTTTCTAATTTGAACATCTCTATACAAGGTTTAGGTCTAGGAATCTACTTAACAGTTGTCATCTATGATGAACATACCATGAACACCCTCAAACCCATCAAACCTTTACCACTAAGGCATCCTGAACTCATTGGTTGGTCCTTACAGGGACAACCCGTTGAAATTCCTACATTTCCCAATGACTATGCTTTAGCCTGCTATCTTAATGTCGCTGAACCTATCACTTCTTCCACTAGTGAACCTAGTGTGATCATGACTGAAGTGGACATCAAGTATCTTAGTTATAAAATAAAAATGAGAAAAAGAAAAGGGTCTGAAGAAGAAAACCACATTGTGGTGGTTTTAGAACTCAAAATAGTAAAAAGAAAAGACGCATCCGAAGGAAAAAACCTCTTTGAGGTGCTTGAGGATGGGATGCTTGATGTATTTTATAGTCATTTATAGGAATGATCATCAGTGCTCATAGAGCCAACTCAACCAGTGAATATTGGTACAAAGGAACACCCACACATCATTCATGTGGCTAAATATTTGTCTACATAAGAGCTCAAGGAATTCACAACCTTCTTTAAAGAGAAGAAGATAAAATTTGCATGGACATACTTTGATATGCCTATTTTAGATCCAGATCTTATCATGCACCATCTGTCAATAGCTCCTGGAGTAAAACCAATAAAACTAAAAATCATAAAAATGCACCCTCATGTTGCATTACTTATCAGAGCTGAACTGGAGAAATTACTCAAAGATGGATTCATCCAAGCTATTGATTATGCATAATGGATTTCCAACATCATACCAGTATCAAAGCCAGACAAATCCATCAAAGTCTACACTAATTTTAGGGATCTAAACAAAGCATGCCCAAAGGATTATTTTCCTTTGCCTAACATTGACATGATTGTGGACAAGACGGATGGGTATGAAATGTATTCTCTCATGGATGGTTTCTCTAGATATAACCAAATCAATATTGCGCTAGAAGATCAAGAAAAGACCGCCTTCACATGTGCTTGGGGAAAATTCTACTGGAATGTTATGCCTTTTGGTTTGAAAAAAGTAGGAGCTACCTATCAAAGGGAAGTAAAAAATATCTTCCATGATATGATGCACAAAACAATGGAAGACTATGTGGATGATACCCTTGCTAAATCAAGGAAACAATCTCTGCACCTCCAAGACTTAGGCCCAATCATGGATAGAATGGAAAAATTCAAGTTTAGATTGAACCCCAAGAAATGTGCATTCAGTGTTACATCTAGCAAACTCTTGGGTTACATCATCTCAGCTAAAGGCATAGAAGTCAATCCTAAAAAGGTACAAGCAATATTGGAAATGTAGCCTCCTAAGAATATCAGTCAGATGAGAACACTCCAAGGGAGAATCTAGTCTATCAAAAGGTCCATCTCACAGTTGGTTGATAGAGCACAACCATTTACCAAGACTCTGCGCAAAGGCATTACTTATCAATGGAGCAAAGACTGTGACAAAATTTTCACTCAAATCAAAATGTACTTGGAAAACCCGCCAGTACTCATGCCACCTCAACAAGGTAAACCATTGATTCTGTACATTTCAACTACCTCAACATCATTGGGGGCACTACTAGCATAGGAAGATGAAAATAAGAAAGACCGTGTTATCTACTATATCAGTAGAACATTGGTATCCTATGAGATGAACTACTCTATGATCAAGAAAGAATGCCTTGCAGTGGTCTTTGCATCTCAAAAATTGTGACACTTTATGTTGGCTCACTCAGTTAAATTGGTGGCTAAAATTGATCCTTTAAAGTATCTCTTGAGTAAAGCTACCCTCATTGGCCGATTGGATAAATGGATTATGCTTCTTATTGAATTTGACATAGAGTATTTTGAGCATAAAGAAATCAAAGGGCAAGAAATTGTTGATCAACTGGTTGATGCTCCACTACAAGACAATGAACCAATCAATGCTGAATTCCCAAACGAGTCTATTCTACACATCACTCACCGATCTTGGAAAATTTTCTTCGATGGATCCTTCACACAACAATGTTCAGGTGCAGGATTTTTATTTCTTACTCCTCAAAACTATTCCATTCCAAAGGAAAACAAGCTTCTTTTCTCTTGTACAAACAACATAGCAGAATATGAAGCACTGGTAAATGGAATCAAACTAGCTCTTGAATGGAATGTTTCTGAGTTACATGTCCATGGTGACTCTCAACTTGTAATAAACCAAATCAATGATGTATACCAGACTAAGGATGACAAACTCAAGCCTTATAAATGAATGGTTGATGACTTTAAGAAATATTTCACTTTCATCACATTTCAACAAGTACCAAGGACATAGAACAGAGAAGTCGATGCCATGGCTACATTATCATCCTCCCAACAACAAGAGGAAGCTTTCCATTATGAGTTCCTAGTGGAAGAAATACATGTCCCATCCTACAACTCCCTTGACTCCCAAATGGTGTGTTCAATCATTGAACACGCATCCTCCCATTATCACCATGTCTACTCTTACTTGTTCCATCAGGTCATTCCTAATGGACTAACTAGAAATGAAAAATGACACCTCATCCACAATGCCTCACAGTATGTTCTCGTGGCCAATGATTTGTATAGATGAGGATTAGATGGTAATTTTCTTAGATGTCTAGAAAAAGAAGAGTCCAGACATGCGTTGTCTGAAGTCCATGAAGGAATTTATGGTTCTCATTCTAATAGTTTAACCCTGGCCTAAAAGATTCTTAGAGAAGGGTATTATTGGCTATATATGGAGAAAGAAGCTATCAAGTATGTGAAAGCTTGTAAGAAATGCCAACTGCATGGAAATCTTATCCACTCTCTAGCAAGGGAACTCATTCCCTTTGTCACACATTGGGCCTTTCAATAGTGGGTGTTTGATCTAATCAGGAAGATTTACCCCTCATCTTCTAATGGACACAAGTTCATTATCACAGCTACGAAGTATTTCACCAAGTGGGTTGAGGCGGTCCCACTCATTAAAGTGACATGACAACAAGTCTCGTTGTTCATTTTGAACTACATCATTTGTCTCTATGGCATACCTTCCTCCATCATTACTGATAATTAAGGACAATTTAAGAACAACATCATGGATGAGTTATGTGAAAAGTTTAGAATCACACAACACTGCTCTTCCATCTATTACCCACAAGGTAATGGACAGGCTGAGGCCTCAAATAAAAATTTGCTAAAAATATTCTACCGTACGGTTAACAAGTTTGGAAGGGATTGGCACCTGCAGATCAATCCTGCACTATGGGCTTACAGAACAAGCATCAGAATGCCTACAGGGGCAACCCCATTTGCACTAGTATATGGGGCAGAAGCAATTTTACCCCTAGAGGTAGAAATCCCATCTCTTTGGGTTTCTTTCCGTAGGCTTATACCAGATAAAGAATATAGAGTTTTGAGACTCCAAAAATTAGAACTACTGGATGAATGTCGAAAAGTGGTGTTCGATCACCTCAGAGTATATCATAAAATAATGTCTAAGAGATACAACAAGAAATTTTGACCACGGGACTTCCAAGTGGGTGACTTCATTCTGAGGGAGAACCCTAAGAATGAACAACATCGGGTCCAAAAGGGGAAGTTTGAACTAAATTGGCTTGGTCTATATGTTGTCACTGCCATATTTGGGTCCATAACCTATAAACTCTCCACCACTAAAGAAGAGAAACTCAAGGAACCGATCAATGCCCTTCATCTAAAAATATTCTACAGTTGAGACATCTTCAAAATGCTCATGTACATAGTAATGTCCTAAAAAAATACTAAAAACTGCAAAATGTCCTGAAAAAATAAAAAAAAATGGAAGTGTACTACTTGGTGGATCGATTTTATCATTCACAAATTCTTCTAGTATTACAAGAAAAGACAGTAATGGGAATAGTTTTCTTCTTTTCCCCCAAAATCCATTCAGATAAGTTTTTGTATACCTCATTACGAGGGCACGTGGCTTATGTTGGCTCTATTTTAATGATATTTCCCACGGTTCTGCAACTATATCCACCTATTCAAGGGATCTACTCTATATCAGAAAATACAAAAAATATCAAAAAATTCAAAAATACAAAAAAAAAAGTAGCCATTGATGAAAACCTGGCAAACAGGCGTCATGATAGAAAAAAAATGAATTTCTGCCAAGAAGGTGAAAACCTGGTAAATAGATGTCTCTTTTTCCACATTGCTATATCCATCGCAGTATCGCTTGGATTTGTACAATTGCTTTCCAGCTCTCCTACTTTCCTGCTTTCATTTGCACATGCTCTCAGCTACATGTCAAGACACAAACTTACATTGATTGAAACTGGTTATACTTTCAAGGCGAACCTCCTAGTCTAGGGGGAACTATCCTATCAATTTTTGGGATCTATTTTGTGACAGTCATGAGTGGTTCTCACTTCGTCTTCCTACTATTTATTTTCTTATACTGAGATCTCTCTCCTTGAGAATCTCCCTCGCATTAGTGACCAGTGGTTCTCACTATGTCTGCCTACTAATGTTTAGCTATTACTATGATCTCTTTACTCAAGAATATCTCTAGCATCAATCACCAGTGGTTCTCACTACATCTGTCTAATGTTTCTGTACTATTCAGATTTCTCACATCCGTTACAATTGGAGTTATACTCAAACACTCTATCTATCGATACTCGGTCTTGGCATTCTTTGCCTTAGTCTGTATATAACTTTCGGTCACTTTCATGACACACTGGGTTCTCTATGAACCCTCCTGACTTGATAGTGATCTAGAGTCATAAAAATGGGGGCAACCAAATCTGATTTTTCCTCACAACATGAGTCAAATCAGTCATTAGACGTTAACTAGGGGCACAAGTCCCCAACTTTGATCGCATCCTTAGTTAGTAATCTTGTTAGTTCTAAAGGAAAACACTCTACAGACATAAACAGGTGTTTTCAACACTATCTTTGGACGCATCTGTGTTTCTCAACACACATTGGATATCACAAATGTAAACATCTATTGATAGAAATAAAACACAAAGCACTCACGAGCACAATGGTGTTTTTCAACACCCCTATACTCAAACACATCTGAAAACATTGAAACATGTTGTGTTATGCTTGGATTTATCTTTGTATGCTTCTTGTTCTCATTGATTTCATTGATATTTTTCTTGTCTACTACTTGTGGGTGTGGTTCCGATGATCCGGTAACATCAAATAAATAGGGTGTATGTGATAAGAGCTCCTACATCAAGGCAGAACAACCTCACATCCCTCGATCTTATTTATTTGTATGCCAAGGTGAGTTCAGTACTATCTTCTTGTTTATTATTGATTTGCTTGTTTACACAAGCGCACACTCATGGCTATCTTGGCTTTGAATGCCTTGATACTGGTGTGTTCTTTCTCTATCAAAACTGGATACAATGTTCAGGACATCTCAGCTTTTGTGCCTTGATGCTTATGTTAGTTTCCCATATTTAATCTGATGAAAGTCATATTCATATCCTTATGGTCGTAGTGGCACCAGTAAGGATTGTAACGAATCTAATGTTTTCACAAATTGTCTATGATGATAACTATCCAATGGGTCCAACAACCATGTCCTACGGATTGCATCTAGCATAGGCTTGCACTTTCATTCTAGGCTTGTATTGCAAAAACATTTCAACATTTCATTGTGTTCTCTTGGATTTCATACACTGAGAGGTTCTTCTTCATCACTCAGGCTTCATTGTGACTGCACAAGTGTTCAATCCTCACTCTTGATCTTCAAACAACTCTTTTGGTTAGCATCTTGCATGAGATGGTAGTACCATATACACTGCATTTACATATCTCTATTCACAAATGCATTAACATAAATCATCTACAAACATACAAATCTACGTCTAGATATACATGTGCATCTCATACATAAATCATAAACATGTACATCTCATACATAACTCACATACATGTGCATTCCATATATCTACATATATTCAAAACATGTTCATCCATTTGCATGCATTTCTAATCATCTAAGCATCCAAACATATAGGAAAAACATCTCATAAAGTACAACATGACTAATGCAATGATACCAAAAGATGAGCTCATTATATATATATATATATATATATCTCAAATGTGTCAATGCAATATAAAATGGGTGCTACTCGAGCATAGTCTATCTCAAAAATGGTGATACAATACAAAGATTCTAATGCATCAGATACATCATGTGATCTAATCTATCAAAATGCCAACTCTAGCTCTGGCCCTCTCCCTCATCATGTGGAGGAGGTGGAGGAGGAGGCATATCTATAGGAGGTGGTGCCTGTGTACCCTCTAATCCTCTAGCATATGATGAAAATATAGGCACCTGCTCTGCCTCATCAGGCACCACCCCCATATATGTGATGTAATAATAAGCTACTCGGGAGGAGTGATGTCCTATCTCCACCCAAAGTTTCTCTAGCGCCCTTTGCAACTACCCTCGAACCTCCTGCAGCTCTCAGTCCCTGTCTGCCAGTTGAGCATCTTGCATGACAACCTGTACATGCAAGTCTCTAACCTTCCTCTATAGCTACTGGACTCTCTCTGTGGATCTACGCAGAGAATACTATGCTTGTGATAAAGGGTCTCCAAGAACTGGACCCTGCCCTGGCTGCTCCTGCTATTGATCCTCCTGCATAGGCTCCTCCTATTGTGCCTCTTCCTGCTTTGGCTTCTCCTACTGCTCACCTAACTACACAGTTCTCTGCCATCTCATCTTTCTTCCACTGCTGCTAGCACCAGGATCAATCCTCATATGTTAAGAAGGGATGTCAACCTGTGTAGTATGTGGTCGTGGCCCCTGCTGTGGTCCCTACTGCGGTGGTGGCTGTGGTATCTTCTATGGAGGATGTAGTGGTACCTACTAAGGTGGTACATGTGGATGCACTACCTATGTTGGTGCACCCATACTAATTATATTTGTAAAGTGTGGGAATAGATGAGTAACAAAGTACTCTCGGTATGGCATTTTTATACCCCCATCCGCTACCTTAGCCATGTACTCCCACCGAGTTAGAGCTAGTGATCGCACATTTATCATGCATCACCTGGTATCTAATTGTGTTGACCATCCCTTCCTCACCTTATCGATGAAGTGGGCATAAGAATAGTACTCCTACAATATGTCCTAGGTACGGCCAAACTACCGCTAGACATGTGTAAGTGGGAACTGCTCAATAACAACAATAGGATGGCCGATAAGTGGTTGTGAGCCCAACATATAACTGAGCTACTCGCAGGCATTTTCCAAGGGCTCGGCCAACCTCCACAGTCACCATACTATAGCTACCAGATCATCAAGCTGCACTCACCACTGCTCTATCTTACCCAGCGCAGGCTGAGTAATCAAACCTCTGTAACTGCACATATATGGCTCAAGTGGCTGCCTTAGATCATCACAAACAGGCCTAGTAACTGCAAGGTGCTCCCATGCCCACCCTTGTAAAATGAACACACCAAAAACCATACTCTTCTGATGCAGGAGCATCCTGGGTGTAAGGGAAATCTTGCATCACCCAAAAATATGTGTTTTTCTATTCAATAAGGGCTATTTTGTACAAAGCTGCTATTTTTGGAAACTTACTATTTTTAGTAAGT
>MU223392.1:1797191-1807749 GCA_018584345.1 Thuja plicata
TGAATTTCATTGCCAGATCATCTGTATTGGCGAAGTTATTAAGGATTTACTGTTGAGATTTTAGGGTGCAAAACCTTTGAGCTCAATTTTTAGGACCTTAGAGGCTTTGGATTGAGGTCAAACCCCTAGCTGACTGGCGTTTCGCGAGTCAGGCACTGTAGATCGCGATCTCTTCTTTCCAAAAAGTGGTTATGATAGCTAATCAGAGCTACAGTTCAAAAGTTATGGTTTCCGGAAGTTGGGCTACCTAATGTCATGTTTTGTAAATATTTAAAGCTGACCCTTTTGTAATAAAAGTGAAAAATAATTAAATGCTAAGGGTAGTTGGCCTTAATGGCTAGATTTTTGGAACCTTCTCAGGCGATGGAAAATTGCCTATTTAAGGAAGGTCTGTGATGTTTTCTAGGGCAGTTTTGGGTGGTTATTTGAGGCTTTGTCCTACAGATTATTGTAAGGGATGCCCATGTGGCTTTTGATATTGTAATTCTGAAGTTTGTAATTCCACATTTGTGGAGCCAATAAGAAGCCAATTTTTTGTTCTTGCAAATTTTTGTTGTTTCTCTTTGTTTCTATCATGTACTTGTGGTATTAAGGGGAGTCCCCTTCATCATCTTCATCTCTCTATAGGTGATCTCATGCATCTCATGATACGTGTGGACCAGCATACACTGACCCCATCCAAAAAGGGTTGGCTCAGATAGCATGCGCTGTAACATCCAACCCCATCTGCATTGAAAACCATGCTGACCATGATCTAGCATAAGGTAGAAACCAAGGAAGGCTGCTAGAACCACTGGTAATCAGTGTCCTGGTCCATATACTTTGATCAGCTCCTCCCACGGGATAGCTTAGCCCATGACTAACTCATCCTAAAATATCTCTCTCAAGACTGTTGTACCTACCCTCGGCTGAACGTCATACTATACTCTAGGTCCATGAAAGGGTATGTGGAGGATCTTGTATATGTCCTTGTGCATCACTGTCATCTCACCCTGAGGAAGGTGGAAGGTGTTCATATATGAATGGAAACACTCCAGCAAAGCTCCTAGTAATCCATGATTAACCCAGATCTCGGGTACCTCACAGAGATGCGAAAGCCCTAGACTATCAATATGCGCTATCTCCCCATCATCCAGCTGTCAGCCTACTAATGGAAGGACGATGTGATCTGAATGCGATATCCAAGAAATCAACCTACAAGACATCCAAACAATAGCACATGATAAATACTTGGCTTATGATTCAAGATAATTAACAAAAAATTGAGAAAAAAAGCATTACAGACATCCTAAACACAGTTATAAAGCTGACACAAATGCTATCGGACGCGACACAGACTCATTATGCCTTCAAAATGCTATTTTATCTCCGCGTGAAGAATTAGAATTTTGCGCGAAGAATTTCTTCGCTGCGCGTGATGATTTGGTCTTGTGCGAAGTTTTATGTCAGCCTGCGCGAGAGAAACCCCCTTTTGTAGGGTTTCTCGTGCAAGACGTGGGTACCCTCCTGCGCGAGGATACCCGTCGAAAGCCATGAGGATTTTCTTTTGAGTGATTCCTCATGCAAACTATCCCTATGGGGCGCGAGAAGAAACTAGTTCCTTACGCAAGAACCCACGGGTAAGTTCTTAAAAACATCCAAAATAGTGAAAAATTTGACCAAAAACAATAAAATTTGAATTGACTAAGAGGTAAATCAACCACTTACCCAAGGTCCGTATGCTACCGACTGAATGTGATGCCTAGGTCGCTCGAATCAATGAGTACTCACGGGGACCACCATTCTTGCTCAGAGCTCTTTTCTTCTCAAAAGTCAACGGATACAAATGATTTGAAAATGACCTTTTTGACTCATATATTGGTTTTGACCTAATTTTCAAAATTGCTCTGTTTTGTGTAAAAATTTTACCTTTAGCTAAATCGACCGCTCTAAATCCATTTTTGAGATTGAAATCAAAATCTGACACTCATTTATAGCTCAAAATCATATTTTAAGATTTTTGGAATTGACGCGATCAGACGCTTGTGCAGTCAACTTTTTGATGTCATTTTCTTGTCAGAATCATATCTAATCAACATTTTCTCAAATCTTTGACATTTTTCCTCAAAAGTCAACTCTAGTCAACTATGGTCAACCCTGGTCAACTAGACCTCAAAATCGCTCAAAATTGATTCTGAATCTTGCAGATTCTTCTATAATCTCTTCTAAGTTCTTCTTGACTTTTTCCTCAACAATCTATCTATGATTTATCACTTTCAATCTTCATTATGACGTATCATCTTTCTATTTCGCTCTTGAGGGGGCAGGATGCTTACATCATTGAATCTATTTCAATCAATCCAATCTGAATTCAAAAGTCCTCATTGCTAGGGTCATCTCATCACTTGGGGCATGTTTAGTTTTTGTACCTCATAGTCATAACTGGGTGTTCCACAACTCTGAATCACTAGGGGCATCTCTGTTCCTTACATCTTGTCATCTATTAGGTGTCGAGGCAATCTAACCTTGACTCCTGAGAATCAAGCTTCATTCTGGAGATGATTCTTGAAATCTCATTATTGGGTATTTGAGTGATCTAACTCAAGTCCCTAAGGGTCAAGCTCCACTCTGGAGATGGTTCTCAAAAATCTCATCTATTGGGAATTGGGGCAATCTAACCCTGGCTCCTAAAAGTCAAGCTCTATTCTGGACATGAATCTAAAACTCGACCTAGCTGGTATCTGCAAAATCTAACCTAGATATCGGAGGACTAAGCTTCATTCTGGGGACAGTCCTAAAAGTATCTATTGACTATCCTTCAAATGGATAGGTATTGGGGCAATCTAACCTTGACTCTTGAAGATTGAGCCTTGTTCTGGGGACAATCTATTGAAAGGTGGAAATCTATTAGGTATTTGAGCAATCTTACTCGGATCCATGAGAGTTAAGCTTCATTCTAAAGATAGCTCTCAAAATCTCACTATTAGGTATTGGGGCAATCTAACCCAAATTCCTGAGAGTTAAGCTTCGTTCTGAAGATGACCCTCAAAAACTTGATCTAACCGGCATCTCGGCAATCTAACCTAGACTTCAAAGAGTGAAGCTCTATTCTGGAGATAGCTCTAAAATCTTTACATCATCAATTCTTGAAATCAATTTCAACTATTCTTCTATGCTTCAGACATCAAACTATTCTCTGAATCAATGCACTGTTTGCACATTAATTCAAAGAGGGGGAAAATGTAACACCTCAAAATTGGCTTCTTGCAACGCTAACCAATTTTATTGCATTTATCATTCTTCTAAATCATCAAAGTCCTATTGTACTAGGCAATTCTAAGTTTTGACTGACTCTACTCAACCTGAGTGTCAAATGCAGAAAACCCTAAATCTACATTAATCATACATTATATTTAATTCCTAAAATATCAATTACTTGGCTAAATAAACCTAATGATCAAATTAATTTAATTATAAAGTCCTAGCACTTTAATTAAATTAAATTCACCCCTTTTAGCTAAAACACATAAAAAGGAATTAAATAAATATCCTCATTTCAATAATTGAATTTAAGTGTTCAAATAATTGAGAAAATACATTTATGAGGTCATATTCTATTTATTTAATTAAATATTCTCTCCAAAATCTTCTCTCCAGTTTAGAAATAGAAACTTTGAGTTAATTATGATTTAAAAGAGAAACAAATCAGTTAAACTCAAAAAGGCAACAATTGACTATTTCTCTCAAAAGAAACTTCCTATTCTCAACTGATCTTCAATAAGTTAACTGTTTCTCCCCAAGGAAACTTTCTATTTTGAACAGACTCTAGGTCTATAAAAGAACTCTCCCAGCTCTCATTCAACTAGTCTTGAAATCCGAATTCACTAGTTTTCTAATTGAATGCATTGATTTTAGAATTTTTGCAAAAATATTAATATCATGCTAGTTTAATATCATTTAGATTAAACTTGCATAGTTAAATTCATTTCAAGCAATCTTAGTTTGGCTATCATTATTCATTTCTTAGATTAGCTTAATCTTTCACATTCTTAGCTTAATATATCATTCCTAGAGTAATATTGCACATTCAATTTCTAGAATAAACTAATCTCTCTAGATTACTTTTTCATTACTTATTTGCTTAAATCCTTTTTTCTAGCAATGGTCTAGGTTGTTGGACTCTCGATCCTGAGAGCTTATTCAAAAGCCCCAACTAGATAAGAGGCAACAGGTCAAATCATACAGACATGCAATATGGATTTCTTGTATGTGACTGGTGAATAATTACCATGTTGAAGTGTATGGCTAGGTAAGAAGGCCACATTTATCTATCACATTTTTGGCACCTATCGTGGGGCAGAAATCAATTTCTGGCCTCATTCCACATTTCTTTTCATCAATCTATTTTCTGTTCGTATGGCTCTGTAGTGAAGTTTTGCATGAAATTTCTCACATATCTGTGTGAAGTTATGCAATACTTCACATGAGACTGAGTGTTTATTCATGTCACTCCTGGCATTTCTTTGCATAGACTTTAACAATAGAAGGTTAAAAATTTGCAGATTTATCATTCTATTTTCTGACCACTAATGATTTTTGTTTGTTGTTGACTGTGTCTTTCTGGTTTTTTAATTTTTTGAAATAGCTTAACATGTGGTCTGTAGGACGAAATGATGAAGATTCCTTTAATAACTATGCAAACTTTCTAACAGTTTGATTAGAGGACGTGTGTCAGAGAACACTTGTCAAAGCACTTTATGAAACTTACTTAAACATTATGTTTTCTTTCATGCTTTCTTCACATAGTTTAAATAGGGCCTTGTTAATAATATCTCGAGCATCTTGATAGAAGAATAGGGTAATAGCCTCTTCATTACATGGAAGTGATGCCCATGAATGAATCTGAGACCTAAACGCTACTATGGGATTGAATCTTTGGGGAGAAAGGAAAGGTAACGAATCAATTAGCATGTCCATTAGTGAGGGGAGTATGCTCTTCTCTCTTTGAGAGAATCAAAAACCTATAAGCTCTTGGATTTTTTTAAAAGAGGAGTTAGCTCAGTGATAAACTTGTTTAGTGTGTTTGGGTAAGGCGTAAAGGTAGAGGAGTATGCTCTTTTCCCTTTTGGGAAAATCAGAAACTTGGACCCTCGAAACCGAACCAAGTATGAGTCTAACCTTTAATGGGTCTGCCAGAAGTTGAACCTCCGGGAATGACCCAAGTGGGTACACACCTTTTTCTAGTGATTCCACCCCACTCTAATAAAGTATCTTTTTTGAGCAAAAGACTCCAAAGTCATATTAATTTCTTCCTTATTTTTCTTGATGTCGAACATCTTGAGGAATCCCTGTCTATTATACTAAGCAGCGCCACTCCCTACCTTTCTTTCCAAGGGTGTACACTTTCAGGTGTCGGTGTGGCTATATTCCTCAACCTCGCTTGCAAGGCCACCAAAGGTTAATGTGAACGAAAGCCTACTAAACACCTTTTAGCTAGATGTTTACCCGGTTCACCTCTGAAAGGAGACATAATCTTTGCACAGCGAGAGGGAAAATTCTCTCCCATAGATTCTCACCATAGGCATACACCTAGATGTTTGAAGGTGGTATTTGATGTGACCACCTAGATTTTGTTTTCTTAGACCATAGACCCTATTTTCCCTAATTGTGATCATACCCCTAATTATGTCCAGACAACTCTTCAATCGACTGGCATAATTTATTTGAATTAGATTTAATCTCCTAAGTGATCTAGTCACTAATTTACATTAATCACCATAGCCAATCAAACCAATAAATTCAATTCAATCAATTCAAATCATAACCTGGCTAAGGTAATGAATTTAAAGGGAATTAATGAAATCCTAAATCATACCTCATCACTTGCAAAATCAACCCCCTAGCCTAATTTATCCAATTTGGCTATAGTCCTAATTAATTATTACAAAGCAATCAAAAGCTTGAATGATTAATTAAATCCCCGTTATTAAGTGAATATGTTATTACAAAAATTCATTTCATTAATATTCCCTCAAACCTAACCAATCTCAACTACCCAACCATGAGTTCAAAGTCATCCCAACCCCTTCTTACATGATAATTCTTCTTAATTAGCTAATTAACCCTAATTATCTAATCCCCCCTCCACTCATTCTCTCTCCTCCCATCTCTATCTCCTTATTCACATCCCTTAAGCCTTAAACCTAATCCTAAGCTACCCTTAAGCTTGTCACATTCCATTAAGGTGTGATTAGGAATTCAACCCTCCCCCTAAATTCAAAGGTATCAAGCTTGACCTTAAACCCTCACCCATACCTCATTAATCCCTTCATAAATGAAGCATTAATGGCTCTTACACATTCTCTTCCACACTCCTCATTAATGAGTCTTACACCCTCATTATTGGCAGACCTTCTAGAGTCTTCTCCCCTTCCTCCATTTCTCCTATAAATAGGATGGATTTTAAGCTCAAATGGCCCTTGATTTTATGAAATATATTGTTGTAATGCTCCTAATTTTGAAGAGTTGATAGCATCCTTATACTGCCCATATTTGGAGAATTGAAGAAGCAATCTTATGTTGCTCATGTTTTAAGAATTTTCATAGTGCTTTCTAGCTTGTTTCTTAGTTATTTTGTTATTATCTTCATTTCTAGAGCTAGAATGCATGTTTTTGAATCATTTAGATTACTTTTCATTTGAATCTTCCATTCTTAGGTTGTATTTGGCACTGGAATATGCATAATCTGAGGGCTATTATATCATTTTTTCATACTCCTAGATAGGAAGCAATAGATCAATTTTGGTGATTGCTATGTTTGCTAACCCCTTGTTTTCACTAATGCAATGATCTATTGAAGTGTTGTGTCTCTCTTAACAAGTACAAAAAACAAACACACATCTCTGGCACCCACCGTGGGGCAAGATTGCTCAAAATTTCACAAAATTCTACTCTCTGCCCTTGACATTTTCAAAATTTGTAGGCGATTTATCATTTCTGGGAGAAACTTATCGTTTCTGGTAAATATTTTATCATTTTTGGGAGCAACTTATCATTTTCGGTAAATCTTTTCTCATTTCTGGGAGTTTTAATATCGTCTGCCGTTGCATTTTTGCAAGGTAAAATTTGGCCTTAAAATCATTTCTGGTAGCTTATTTTTCATTTTTGGTATGTGTTATCGTTTCAAGTAAAAGGAATATCATCCTGGGTGAATATTATCTTTTGGGGTCAATCTTTTATCATTTTTGGGTTGTATCATTTTGGGTCTCTGAAATATCATTTTCTCGTCCAGGGGGCCAAAATTTAGAGTTCTGGCATGGACAAATTTGATTTCTAACTTGCTAATGTGGTTGTTTTCATGATTTTGATCCTATTTTTAGTAGCCTAACTTATGTTTGTAGATTGTTGTCAGAGCTAAAAGAGCAAAAAATAAAAAGACACTAACTTGTGGTTTTATAGATTGCTGATCCCTTATCTTGACTTCTATTCTTTTTTTTACACTTTCAAAACTAACAACATTTTCTAATCTTCTACTAAACTGACTAGAGGAATATGCTCTTTTCCTTTTAAGGAAAATCAAAAACTCACAAATCAGTTTATGAGTTGAAAGGAATTTGGAGAGAATTGAACAAGGCAAACAAAATTAAATTTATTTTGGATCAGTAACTGACCAATCAAAGCATTAAAATTTGTGGTTCAATGAACAAGTTCAATCATTTAATTCACTTTGGATCAGTACCTGAACAATAAAAGCATTAAAATTTTGTGGCTCAATGAACAAGTTCAATCATTTAATTCAATTTGGATCAATATTTCAACATGCTACTCATCTAAAATTGTGGATAATTGAACAATACAAACTTTACTTTCAAGCATTATGTTTTCCATTAAATAGGAACATCTTAAATTGAGCACAACATTTCTTGAGGGAATGAACTATTTTCTTGAATCTATTTTGGGAAAAAATGGCATGGATTAGGATAGTATGCCCTTCTTCTTCAGAGGAATAAAAAATCTAGACGTCCTACACTCGCCAATCCTTTGTATTCTTATTTAATAGTAGAGGGCCTACCAGTTGAGGAAACAATCTCCCGGGAATGACCCAAGTGAGGATAGGTTTTATGCCAACCCTTCCAACTCACTATAAATAATTGCTTCCTTGTAGGCCAAAGCCTCAAAAGATGGAGCCGGTTTTGTTCATGGAATTTTGACATCATTCCTTAAAAATGCTTGGGTATGTGTAGAGAAGATCTGCTTGAATCTTTCTTGCGAGACCACATATTTGAGTAATCATGGGGCTATACGCCTCAATTTTTCCTTATACAATTCTATGGGGGATGGTTTCGAACAGATTGCCCAATCATAAACAACACTTAAACTAAAATAATTCCTGATTCACCCCCGAAAGGGTGATAATCCTTGTGCAAGGAAAAAATTAATTTCCCCAAGACACTTGTAATATCGTGCCCTCACTTGCATTTGAATTCAGCTAATATGGCATCATGACTAGATCCATTACATGCTTGGTGATGGCCATATTCTGATTAGCATTTGAGTGTGTACCTAAGTCAACGAGCAAGGATTTTTATCCTCCACCTAGAAAATAGGGCATAAAGATGTGTTTTCTCACCCTTTAACAATGCAACAATGCTTGATGTAATTGAAAATCATTAAAAAGGTAAGCACCTTCAAACAAGCAACAAAATTTTAATCCTTGGTCTACAGGTATTTTTCACTCACTAGAGAGATGCAAACACACCCTATTTTCAGATAAATTTGTACAAACTTCAAGATAGTATTGCATCATATCTAGGAAGAAGGCTCGCATTTGGTTAAGAAAAACCTCACATTCATGGTATCGCATCTAGGAAAATGGGCACTTGCATACTTGTTTCTTAGAAGAATTCAATACTTTTGGATACCCTTTTGGCTCTTTAGTCTGGTCCTCTTTCTTTTACTGGTCCATCTATCACTATTTCATAGCTTGCTTATAAGTCTACCTTGCATGTCCTTTTGGATCTTCACAATTGGTCCCGAATCGTGTGGTTCTTACAATCAAAAAAACAAAATTGATTCCCAAATCACTATCAAGGGACTCTAACACCCTATGATGTTGGAGTCACTTACGTCAAACAATCAACTCTCATTGGTTCCCAGCTCACTATCAAGGCATTCTAACCCTCTGACACTGGAATCAATCACTTTGAAACATCAAACCCAAACTCACACATTTGGGGACAATTTGGAAATCCTTTTGGCACCATTCTGAGACTTTGATCAAGATAGTTTTGTGATGGCTGAAAACACATGGGATAGACCCTATGGTCTTAACAACAAGGAAGAATAAATTCTCATTAAGACCCTATCTAAGAAAATGCAAGCTTTAAAATCTGAAATTCAAGACTTAAAAGAAGAAAAGGATACCTCATCAAGTTGGTCTTCACTAAGATAAATCCTTCCTCTTCTTTATGATCATAAGACACACATGTCTTCACATTCTTCAAAAAAGGAGAAACCCACTCATGGTAATCCTATCTTTGATCAAGAGATTATTCCACAGGATCATGTCGATCCTATCTTTGATCAACGTCCTCATAGTCTTGAATCCAACATCTCTTTGGAGTTTTCAAGTGGATCCACATGTCCAAGGGATGGACCATTTACTCCTTTGAGATGATCTTATACGACAATGTTGGCAGAGCTTCTTGAAAACAATCTCATCACATTGCCTCAAACTACCTCATGTGGAATGTCATTTGTGAGTACCTACTATGCCTATCATCAAAATAATGAGCATAAAACTTCACATTTCATGGAGTTAAAACATAAAATACAAGATCTAATTAATGATGCTATAATCAAATTTGAAGATACCAATCCCAAGCATGATCAAAATCATGAACCTATGTCTAGAAATGAGCTACATGCTACTTCTACTTCTTCTGCTATTCCTCCATCTGATAAGGCTTCAAGGATATCCAAATATCCTCCATCACACAAAAATCCTAATGATTTTCATGATAACTATGTCTACCCTCAAGGGAAGCCTTTAAAATAAATCCAAGCTCATCTATATCTTGCAACAAGTACATTTCATTCTCCTAAGATCAAATACTCTAAGCTTTCATGTACTTCAAAGCCTATTTTGGATAATTCCCCAACAATCCTTCAAGAATCCCTCATGAAGATTAAAACTCCTATCTTTTCCTTTGGAGTGGACCCATGTCAAGAGGATAATACAAAGAACAAAGAAACAAGTCTTACTAATTATCAAAATCAAGACATTATCCTATCCCCTCCAACATTTGATGAAGATCCAATATTCCTACAATCTGAAGATGATTCCCTCATATCTTTTCATTTCCTTCAAGAACATATTCCTCCATCTGAAGAGCTACATAGCCCTCCATCTCCTAAGAAAGATCTTAATACTTCTAAAAATTATATTGAAAGTCAAGAGCAAGGTACTCTTCCTACATTATACAAAGACCCTTGTCAAGATCAGCATGTTCCATCATATCTTTCATATAAACCTCCATATCCACCTCAAGAAACCATTATTCCTCCAAATCCCTTACAT
>MU223392.1:1821098-1846380 GCA_018584345.1 Thuja plicata
TCCCCACCCCAGTTTTACTTTCTATTTGGAAGGTTTCTAGGTCACCAAATCTTTGTGTTTATGTGTTATGAATGATTATATTTTCATGCTTGCAGTAGATTAGATGAATGAATGGTTAAATATATACGAGTGCAGAAATGACTTAAAGTTTTAAGAGTTACTGATTCACCCCTCCCCTCTTAGTAACTTGGTTAGTCTTGATTATTTCCAACACTATCTGCCTATTTCCTATCTGTACATAGTCTACAAACAGATGTCTCAGGTTGAGAATTATGTTATTCTCTCTTAAATGTGTCTCATTTCTTATCTATTTACTTTTTCTACTGTGTTGTCATACCTTGCAACACGATAGTCAACTCTTGGTTGTTCTATCCTTATTCCTGATGACTCATGCCGAGTATACTTCACCTTTTGGCACTCTCATGCATTTATCTTAAGACAGTTCCAAGAATTTTCCTATTTCACTCCCCTTGTATGATTTTTTTTATGACTGTTGCAACTCAAAGTAGCAGCGTATTCCTCCCACATGTCACTAGATGAAGTAGACCTCGAAACTGAGGAAGAGGTCATTCTAAATTTATCACACAATTAGAGTACTGTAGAGGATCTTCATGCTCCTCTTCATTGGTTATCTCTAGCAAGGGATCATCTAGATCTCCCTCCGTTTTTGTTCAACCTTAAGTCCAACGTTCATTCTGAGTAGACTTCAGAAGGTTTTGAAACCCATTGTTTGAGGAACATCAAAATTTTGAAGAGTTGTTTCCTAAAATTGAAACTATTGAAACAACAAGAGTTCTCATAGGTACAATACCTCAGTGTACTAGACTTCCTCATATTGATTTTTTGCATACGGAATACCTGCATACTAGCAAGATGGTAGACCAACATCAATCAGGTGAGCAAAGCCGAGACGATGATCACTCTAAAACCAGGGGTAAGTTCCATTATCAAGACCCCCTAATGATGAGGAAACATAAATAACTCAAACATATATTGCAGAGGCTCGTGCCAATAAAAACTTCTGCAAGATGATGGAGATTCTCCTGAAGGAGGAGAAAGAGAAATATCTTCTCAAACTAGTCAATCAAGGGGCCAAGTTGCCCTCAAAATACAATGTAGAGACTCTTGTCACGCAAGAGGAAGAAATTGAAAACTCCAAGTTACAAAAACAAGTTCAAATTATGCAAGAACAACTCCTTCAACTCATGAAGGATAAAGACAAACCTGCCACACAATTCACACTGGAAAGCATTTGTCCATTCCCATTCAATAAGAGTCTATGCATGCCTCCTTTTCCTAAAGTTGTTGAACTTCCCAAGTACAAAAAATACTTGGGTACCTCTGATCCTCAGGATCATCTAAGAGAGTTTGGTGCTCTCTCTATGGAGTTTATACATGATCAAACTTACCTCATGCATCTCTTCCTATGTAGTTTGGGAGGGTCAGCCATGGAATGGTTCTCTAGGCTCCCAACTAGCATCAAGACCTTTGACAACATTGCCATATTGTTCTTGTAACATTATTCACACAACATCCAACATCTAGTTAATATCTGTGATCTTTGCAACTTAAAGAAAAACCATGGGGAACCTTTCTTGAAATTTCTCCAAAGATGGAGACAACTTTATACAAAGTATTCTCACAAAATACCCGAGTCTGAAAAGATTGACATCTTTTTAGACAATCCTCTTCCCAATTTCGGGTATCAAGTAAAACTGCAAGGTTGTTTAACCTTTCATGACATGATCAAACAAGCTATGAGAATCGAAATGTTCATGGTCAAGAAAGGAGAACTGACCCTACACAAGGATAATAAACAAGGGTCCTCCTCCTCTGGTATAGATAAAACCAAATTTTTCAACAAGAACCAGAATGTTGTGAATGATGGAGTTGTCGACAATGTGACTCCCAAGTCTCTGAAGGCTGCATTCACTCTCACTACCACTATGCAGGCGGTGAAATCCACTGACCAGGGTGTGACACAATCTAAACCATCTTCAAAATTTTCTAGATCAAAACCTTGGACTCCTCGACCTAGGTGTGAATTCACTCCAATGGGAGAACCCATTGATGCAGTTCACAAGACTCTCATGGACAACCAATTATTCACTCCTTTGGATAAATCACGTCTTTTCGATCCCCAGCCACAACCATCTTGGTGGAATAAATCTGCGTACTGCGATTACCACCATAACAAGGGTCACAAGATAGCTACCTACATTCAATTGCAACATAAGGTCCAGGACCTTATCGATAGTGATATTAATGTTGTGGGAGGTCACAATAAGAAATAAGATCACCAGGCCTTCAAAGATCTCTTTCCTCCTCATGGGAAGGGTGAATACTCTAATGACAAAAAAACTGATGCCAAGGTCAACTATACATACGCTAATAATGATAATATCATTAATATGGTTGAATTGGTAGATGAAGAATATTGCAATGTCATTACCATCAAGGGAAGAGAAGATTATCCTAAGCATAAAACTCCCTTCATGTTGCAAGGGTATGTGACCCAACCCTCCAAACCAAAACAATCTTAGGTTCATGCAAATGATGTTACTCGGTCTCGTGGAAAGATAGTTCTCAAAGGCCCTTCTACATCTACACTAGTACAACCTCTAGATAAAACTACTATTGGCACTGCCTACAAGAACTCAAAATTGTTCCCCTCATCTAATGTTGTTAACTACAACATACTTGACCAATTGCAATGAACCAATGCTCAGATCACCATATTTGAGCTACTTAAAATCTCCCCTTCTCACAGGGAGATCCTTGAAAAATCCCTCATTGAGGCAAATGTTCCAAAATATCTAGACCTTGACTGGTTTCAATCCATGGTGGGTCACTTGACCTCGCCACATTATTTATCCTTCTTAGAAGAAGATGACAACTCTTTGAGCCATCCACACAATCTCCCCTTTCATATTGAAGTCATGATCCACAAACATTGGGTCAGATGAGTCTTTATAGATGGTGGTGTATGGTTAAAAATTTGTGCATACAGGTTAATAAAAAAACTATGCCTTTCAGAGAATGTCATTGATCCTAAAAAGAAGATTACTATCAACTCTTATTATGAACAAGAGAGATATTCTAAAGGTCTTGTCACTTTACCAATCCAAATGGGTCCTATTGAGAGGGATGCTACCTTCCAAGTTCTGGATCTCCCTCAAGCCTACAATATCCTATTGGGAAGACCTTGGATCCATGAGATGTAGGCAGTACCATCAGTGTATCAATTTCCCATTCAACGGTGTAGAGGTCACTATTCCTATCGACACTAGCTATGCCTGTAACGCATTAAGACAAGTAGCAAAAACTCTATTCCCACATAACAGTGAGGTGTCCAACTCTGAATCAGCAACAAACTTGCTAAAGGAAATAGAAAAGAAATTCAAGAGAAATGACACTAGTATGGGTGGATACACAGTGGAACCCGTACTGTCAGTCACATCTCTTCCCACATCACCTAGGTCCTATGGGAGACCTTCAGAAGAGAGGAAACCAATAACATCCCAAGAAATCTATGATGAGAACTTTGTTAAAGCCAACACATGATTAGAAGATGAACAAGAAGAAAGAGCCACTTTGGCTTGGTTATATAAAGAACCAGAAGATAGGGAAGTTGAACAACGTGTAATACCCCCCAAAAAAATTCAGAGTGGGGTATAAGGTGGCTTGTAAAATGGTTTATTCAGGTAAAGGACCCATTGGACCTAATCAAAATGGACTTAAAGAACCAATCTCTATTGAATACGGACAACCCAAAGACACAACTGGTCTAGGGTTCATATCCAAGAAAGAACAAAGAGCAAAGAATCACCTAGATAAAGGAAAGACACATCAGGTTCATGAAGAGTAGAATACAATAGTGGAAAGCACTGACATACCCAATGGAACATTGGATGATTCTGATGATTCTAATGAGGAGGATGTGTACCCTACCCCCATTCCTCCTAATATTTTGGCTCTTCTCTTTAATGAAGAGAAACCCCAGGTCAATGCTACTAAAGAACATTTTATTGAAGAATCACCAAGGACTTCTGATCAGTCGAAGTCCACTACATCTAAACAAGATCCAGATACAGAAGAAAGAAGTATAACCATAGCTGAGCTCTTAGGTAGAAATCATCCAAACTGGGGGAAAAGAGTAGATTTCACTCATGTCCTTGATATGAAACCAAATGATGAAACAGACTCCCATGAATATGAGTTTGACATTGTTTCAAAAGATACTTTAGACAAAGAGGTGGATATAGTTCAGTGATATATACCCACACTTGAAGTAGGTGAAGGCTTAGAAGTTAGGTTTGACGAATCAGGATCTCCTATTTCTGACATGGACTTCGATGATGTCATTAGGGTTCTTTCTGATTTGAACACGTCTATACAAGGTTTAGGTCTAGGACTCTACTTACCAGTCACCATCTATGATGAACATACCATGAACACCCTCAGACTCATCAAACCTTTACCACTAAGGCATCCTAAACTTATTGATTGGTCCTCATAGGGATAACCCGCTGAAATGCCTACATTTCCCAATGACTATGCTTTAGCCTTCTATCTTAATGTCACTGAACCTGTCACTTCTTCCACCATTGAATCTAGTGTGAGCATGACTGAAGAAGACATCAAGTATCTCAATTATAAAATAAAAATGACAAAAAGAAAAGGGTTTGAAGGCAAAAACCACATTGTGGTGGTTTCAGAACTCAAAACAGTAAAAAGAAAAGATGCATCCAAGGGTGAAAACCTCTCTGAGGTGCTTGAGGATGGGATGCTTGATGTATGGCCTAGTCATTTTTGTGGCTAAATCTTTTTCTGCAGAAGAGCTTTACTGCTGCCACAACATTCCCATCTATGTCCCTCCATGTAGTCTGGAGGGTATGAGCCTTCTTAGGATTCTTCATTGTTTGAATTTCTTCTAACATCTCAGCCAATGACAATGGGGCCGTTATCTCTATCTAAGTTTTCCTTCTCTGAGATTCTACCAACTAGTGGAGCGGTCTATGTTATCCGCTTACCATAACCCCCAAACTTGAAGCATCCCTAGGGATCTATTTAGGCTCCTCCATTGTTATATCTTGGTCTTTATTACTGGAATAATTACCTATATTTTCTTTCCCTACCCCCGCATCATCCTCTGGACCATTTTTTGCTGGCGGGCAGAGGTGATGGTTTTTGTTCTGGTACATCCTGGGCTTCTTGCTAAAACTGGGATAGCCTCTCTCTTATGGGTGTTTGGGGGAGGTGATTGGTCTTGAATTCCTTTTGGGACTTGTAACATAGCATCTGGAAGTATGGTTTTTTCCATAGGCCCAGTTTCCCAAGATGCCAACATCTTCTCCTTAGCCTATTAATTCTCTTATTCTTTCTCTTCTTTGGCCTTTCTCTCAGCCTCCCTTTGTCGTAGTTCTTCTTCCTGTTCCTAGGCTATCCTTTGTACTTTTGCCTCTATTTATTCTTTACAAAGAGTGGGAGTTATTTCTCGATAACTTCCATGAGCGGTTCTTATTTGACCAGTGACACCAGTAGCCAGAAGATGAATTCCACAATCTGTGGGAGTTATCCCTTACAATTTAGGAGTATGAGTGTCATTTGTTTGAGCTGAAGCCAAGGGTTTACTAATAAGTCTCCACTGACGGTTCAACATTGTATTAGGGGTCTTAATAGCCATATCATTGGGGGATTCAAGGTTTTTGAACCTTAGACCCTCAAGGAGGTAGTCAAAAAAGCTACTCTAGTTGAGGCAAATCAGATTTCTGGTCATGGTGGCTAGATGGGTGTTCACACTGGAGGATCTTCTTCTTTGGGGTTTCAAGGTAATCAGTCCCAAGGGGCTTTGAATTTAAAGAAACCCTTCTCTTAGTTCATGGGTAACTAGAATTGACAAAATAAGGGCTCATATCCTCCATCTCAAAGAGGTAGTTCTCAGTCAAAGAACTTCCATAACTTTTAGTGCAACACGCACAATTAGCCAGGTCAGTCTGTACAAAGCTCCCATTTAGTGGCTATTAAAGGAAGCTATCAGTAGTCTAGTGTACCCTCCTCTAGGAGAGGTTATGGTAGGGGTGGTGGTTTCTTCTCTTTGGTCAGTTTGGACATATCGTAGTGAATTGTCCCCAGCATGCACCACAATTTTCAGGACAGAGGGATACAACTTCATAGCCTATAGTAGGAGATGCTGGTAGATATCATAAGGTTTTTGCAGTTGTGGATCATCTCCAGGTAGAGCACCAGGGAATAGTATTAGAAAATTTGGGTTATAATCGAGGTATTTCTCTTTCTATCTTATTTGATTTAGGAGCTACAGATTTTTTTATATCTCCTTTTATAGTAGAGTGATATGGGCTTGTGGCAGTAAAGAAGGATATAAGTTGGCAAGTGAGTTATCCTCCAAAGAAAGGGTACCAACAAATTCTCTAGTGCTTAAGTGTGATTTGAAATTGGGTAAACTCACCACATTGGTGGACCTTCGTGTGATACCTTTAGGGTCATATGATGTTGTCCTTGGGATGGATTGGTTAGGATCTCATGGAGCTAGCATTGGTTTTAGACAAAAGATCATCAGATGCAAGGATGATGTTGGCAAGGACATCAAGATTTTGGGTGTTCAACATCCTATTTCCCTACGTATGATTTCTACTAGGCAACTCAAGCGAAGCATGTGAAAGGGATATTAGGTTTTTTTGTATCTAAGAATGAGCTAGATGAATTTGAAACAGAGGATAAGACTCTCGATCATCCTATTCTTCAGAAATTTATATATGTCTTTCTGAGTGATATTCCAGGTATGCCACCAAAGCATGACATAGATTTCTGTATTGACCTCATTCGAGGAGTAGAGCCTATTTCTATATCTTACCAAATGACCACTCAGGATTTGAGTGAGTAGTGACTCTAGTTAGAAGATCTTTTGGAAAAGGGTTGCATTCGACCAAGTGTTTCCCCATGGGGAGCACATGTACTCTTCATCAAGAAGAAGGATGGATCCTTACACTTTTGCATTGACTATAGATAGTTGAATAAGGTAACGATCAAGAATAGGTATCCTCTGCCATGGAATGATGACCTATTTGATCATATTAAGGGAGCCAAGCTATTCTCTAAGATAGATCTCAAGTTAGAATATCATCAGTTCATATCTAGGATGTAGATATTCACAAGACTCCATTCTGCACTCGCTATGGACATTATGAGTTCATAGTAGTTCCTTTTGGCTTGAAAAATGCTCCATCAGTCTTCATGTGCTTGATTAATGGATCATTTCTCTCTTATCTCAATCACTTTTTTCTCATCTTCTTGGATGACATATTGATATATTCTAAATCCCCAGAAGAGCACGAGGAACATATGTAATAGGTTTTGCAGTGCCTTTGGGATAATCATTTGTATGCCAATATGGAAAAATGTGACTTCTTTTAGTCATAATTTTAGTACCTGGGTCATATCATTTCAGGTAAGGGTATCTCAGTGGATTCCTCAAAGGTTCAGGAAATGGTGGATTGGCCAGCACCCACTAATGTGTCTGAAGTTCACAGTTTCATACGATTGGCTGGATATTAGTGCTAATTTGTTTAGAACTTCTCTAGAGTTTCTCATCCTATCACCTCTCTTCAGAGGAAAGGAAAGAAGTTCATTTGGATAGAGAAGTGTGAAGAGGCTTTCAAAAACCTCAAGGAGCATTTGACTAGTGCACCTATTCTAGCAGTACCCAATCCATTGGGTGAATTCATGGTGTGTACCTGATGCTTCTTTGGAAGGCATAAGGGTAGTCCTGATGCAAGGACATGTGATTTCTTACGAATCTCACAAAATCAAGGATCATGAGATAAAGTATCCTACACATGATCTTGAGTTAGCAACAATAGATCATGCATTGGTTCGATGGAGACATTTTCTTTTAAGACATCTGGTTGATCTTCATAGTGATCACCGAAGCCTACAATATATCTTTATCCATTCTAATCTGAATGATAGGTAGAGATGATGGATGGAATTCCTCTGTGAGTATGTATGACTTTGAAGTCAAGTATATTCAAGGTAAGGAGAATGTGGTAGCTGACGCCTTGAGTTGAAAGAGGCATGAGGTATTGACATTGACTCTTGGTGTAGATTTGTGGAGTCATATACTCCAGGAACTTCCTAAAAATACTTGGTATCAGGAAGTGAGTGCAGAGATTGAATCAGGGAGACCTTTAGAGGTAATGTTTGTGGGTTATGTTCTAGAGATAGATGGTCTTTTGCATCACATGAGCCAGATATATGTACCTAAATCAGATGATCTTCGTACATTGATTCTATCTGAGGCTCATCATGCACCTTAATTTGCACATTCATGTGTCAAGATGCATGCAAATCTTAGAAATATTTATTATTGGATCAAGATGCAATGGGACATTTCTGATTTTGTTGCAAGATGTCTAGAGTGTCAGAGGGTTAAGGCATACCACCAGCATCCAGATGATATTTTATGGCCTAATCTCATTCCATCATGGAAATGGGATATCATATCGATGGATTTCATCATAGGTTTGGTTGTGACTCCTCGTAGACACAATGCTATCATGGTCACTATTGACTGGTTAACCAAGGCGGCACACTTTTCTCCTATGAGGGAATCCTACATAGAAACTTTAGTGGCTTAAGTATTTATGTAGGATATTGTGAGACTGAATGTATTCCTCGCAAGATTATATCAGATAGGGATCTAGTAATTCACTTTTTCATTTTGGAATTCTTTGCAACACGATCTAGGAGTTCATCTAAATTTTAGTTCAACATATCATGCTGAGACAATGGTTAGATAGAGTGGGTCAATCAGGTATTAGAGGATATGTTGAGGATGTATGTCATGGATAGATAGACTCACTATGAGGACTATATGTACCTAGTTAGGTTTTCTTATAACAATGGTTATCATAGCTCCATTGGTATGTCACCTTTTGAGGCTTTGTATGGTCATCCTTGTTGTACACCTTTGAGTTGGGATAGGCTAGAGGACCATATTCTACTAGGCCCTGAGATGCTTTGAGATATGGAGCAACACGTAGAGTGCATTCAAGATCATTTGGTCACAACCCAGGATAGATAGAAGAAGTATGTAGATGCTCATAGGGTGGATAGATAGTTTGCAGTTGGTAATAGGGTATTCTTAAGAGTGTGACCATGGAAGATTTTGATCCATTATGGAAAGGGTTCAAATTTGGCACCTCATTTTGTACGCCCTTTTGAGATTATCGAGAGGATAGGACTAGTTTCTTACCATCTCGCATTATCACCCATCTTAGCTTGCATTCATGATGTTTTCCATGTTTCATTTCTTAGACAACATATTGTAGATGTGACAAGTTCTTGACTAGAATGCCTTACATGTAGAGGATGGGAAGCTAGCTTTGGAGCCTATTTGAATTTTGTAGCAGTGGTAGTTGACCCACAGGGATCACACCATCAAGCAAGTAAGGGTCCAATGGGACCCTTCTAATGAGTCATCAATGACTTGGGAGGATGCAGCGAGATTACATGATTTATATCCCTATTTGTTTGTAGGCTTCCAGGAGTAAGCCTAAGATAAGGGGGCATGAATGTAGTGCCCACCCTTTAGTAGATTTTAGTTTATTTTGTTAGACTCTTTTTGGCCACTTGCATGTGTGCATCAACTACTCTAGTTTCTATTTTTAGTTGATATTGTATGACTTTTCACTAGATTTTAGTTGGTAAGAACTATGGATTTTGCATGATTTGATATTGTTACAGTTAGACTTGTGATCAATTTCATTATGGTTATCTCATGTTATGATTACATTTATTATTATGGATTACTAACAATACTAACACCATATTTATATGCACATGGATCATATGTATGCATTTACTTTGTGTATAATGCACTTTTTATAGTATGAGGTGGGGTCATAGTTACTTATGTGCAAGACCCACACAACCTACTGTTCTCAACCATTGCTTGTTACATATTATATGTATGCACATGTTTGTCTTTGTGATGATAGGATTGTAGGTTTCGGGCATCATCTTCCCTAAATTGGTAGGAGTGAGCATGCCCTATCGCAACATCTCAATGGTAAGAGGGGGGAGATAATGGACAGGTCCAAAAACCTAACTTAAACCTTTTATTGTCCTAAAATATTGGACAAGATTTTGTGTTTTCACCCTTTGAAATCTGTCAAGTGACGTGAATTTGGGAACCTTTCCTTGGGTCTGAGTTTTTCTTATTTTAGTTATGTCAGGTTTTCAAGTTGTATGCTTGGATTAAGGTTATTTGTGTTAGAATAGAAATTGGGTTGTATGCTATTAATATTATATTTACTTAAATCATGTAATTATTAAATAACTAATCAAGGGGGTATTTGATTAATAAAAGTTAATTAAAATACCTTTGTTGATTTAATAGATTTAAATAGAATTCATAACATTTATTAAAAAGGTGTAATAAAATTTTAAATTCATAATTGGATTAAAGTTGTCTTTTGGAGGATAAAGATGAATGTTTTTTTAAAATCAAATCTTTTGTCTCCAAAGTCAAACTGGAGTTACTTCTAACCTTAGGGGTAAGTTTAGAAACCCTAGGTTAGTAGTTTTTTCTACTTTAGGAAAATTTTGGATTCTTTTCAAGAACACAAAAGTTGAGGGATTTGAGCTCTAAATCTTGCCAAGGAGGAATTTCTAGAAGTTGAAGAACAATCTGGAAAGCTTTTGTCATGCCCAAAACTAGGGCAAAACACACACAATTTTTTTTTCTTAAAACACATAAGTATGTACAACTAAAAATGGTTGAGTTAGCAAGGTGATAGCATGGTGGAGTTAACCTTCAAGTTACAAGGTATATACGCAGATTGAATTAGGGTCATGCCACAAATAGATGCAGAGTTGGAGCATCAACTTGTTCCACGGGCTATATGAACGTTTAACTTGGGATGATCTAACTCTGATTCCATGTTTAACTATGTTTAGTATAATGATGATAGTTAGTTGTTATGAACATATGTTGGATTAGGTTGATCTAATGCATACTTAACTCTTAACCTAGATTACAACTTAATCCATTCAAATCTAGTTCCAGTTTTCTTTCAACATTAACTACTAGCTCAAAGCCTAGTCAAATTAATATTCTACTCATTTTTAAACAACATACATGAAACATTTATCAATTGACATACTTAAAATTGAATAACAATTTCACTATACCAAACAACTATTAATTAAAATCTAATAGCTGAAATCAACTATGATTTCCTAACCTACCAACATTATTAATAAAATTATTCCCCTTTGATGAAAACACATGCATTCCTAATTCATCAATCCCTTAACAAAACAACTTTAAATTAACCTTTAATAAGATAATTAAATTATCCTCTAATACAAAATTTAAATTAACTTCTAATTGAAATCTAGCATAACCCCTAACCCCTTGAACACAAGAGTAACATAATCCTTTTTCCATGATGATAAAATTTAAATTAACATTAACTATACATTTGAATAAATTGAGTAAATCTATTTCTCTAATAGACTAATCAAAACCTTAGGCCAAAATCCTTATTAAATTAATTCACAAATCTCACAATTTTAAAATAACCTAAATAACTAATGTTAAGGATCCATTTAAAATGATTAATTATTATTTTAATATGTTGTTCCAATACCAATAAAATTAGCTCATGTTAATAAATCCATTCATCTTTCATAACCAAAAGTTATTATTCTACTAACTAAACCAAGCTATATCATTGAATCAATTTATATATGTATACAATGCTACCCAATTAAGAATTAAAAACAATAAAGAAATAGACCTAATTAACTAACTTAAACTATCAATTAACTACCTAATAATCTAATCTATCTATCAAATAATCTCCTAACCTAACTAATCTACTGACTTATTAATCTATCATTTTCCCACCACAAAGTTCAAAATGCAAAGGGGATCGAATTCCTATAGGAAAGTGCAGGTCTGAATGACTTGTATGGGGCCCACCACCTAACTTACCCCCATTCCTATGCAAGAAATTTTGCATGGAAAATAAGACAACAAGGGTGGTGTGGGTTTTTAAGCATGATGGTGATGATGCAAGGGCCCACCAAAAAATCTCTCATCTTCCCAAGGTGAATCTCGCATGGAAGGGGAGAGAGGGTTGACTTGGGCAAAAGGGCATGTCAGAACTTGCAGGGTGTGATAGCAAGGAAGGTGGCACATAAACCAAGTAGTGCAGCCCCTAAATCAATTAGATTTATTTAACAACTTTGCAAAGTGGCGCCCAAGCAAAGAGGTAAAATGGTAAGAAGGGTGGTAAGAGTGGAGCCGAGAGGAAATGGGAAAGGAAAGGTAAGTTTAATTTAGAATTTAGGATTAATTACATGGTTATGTTAGTGAGCTTAGGATATGAATTTAATTAGAGAGCATTTTCTTTCCCATACAAATTTCAGAGAGCATTTTTGCTCTAAATCTAGAAAGTGTCATGGGCTTTGTTTGGTATAAGCTCTTCCATATTGATTTTCTTGGTTCAATTTTTGCAATAGACCATTGTATGCATATGGGTCGGTTTATAAGGGAAATATACTAAGAGGACTAATAGTATTAGTTGATTTTTATATTATCATACTAACTAGTTTGATTTTTTATTGTTATCAAAGTTATTTCTTCTTCTCAAGAGTTGAGATTGAAATGGAGATTTTTAATGTAGTGAGTTGAATCTATGAAGATAAAGTGGAGACTTTCAAAGGGAAAATGGAGAGTTCCAATAACTTGAAAACTTACATTTACATACATTATGGAGATTTCAAGATTCACAAATCCTCAAGATTGTTATGAGATGAAACTATTATATTGTCTCTCTCTTTCAATATTGGGTATCCCTCTAACATGAATGGTTAACTTCTTTTTTTTTTAAGCAATAGAATGCAATATGCATGAACTAAAGAATCCATTATTTACATTATGGTAATCTTAAAAACTACAATTACATATCTTCAAGATGAAAAATCTATATAATACATAGATGGTATGGAACACTTCTTCCTTCAATGAATCATTACATAAAGAATGAGAACTCTTCACATCTAGCTTGAAAAGCTTCCAAAATGAACATTACAACAATCATCAAAAAATAAATTTCAATACAAATGAGTGACTATGCAATATTGAAGTTTCTTACACACAACTACCCTAAGTAGAGATTTTTTTGAAGCTTCTTTCACCATCATCTTGACTTCAAAAACTTACAAATTTCATGAGGGGAACCATGGGAAGCTCACCTCCCAACCAAGGTCTCAAAGAGACCACCCCCGAGCTTGGAGAACCAAGGTTAAACAAGATAACACATCCAAATCCTCACAAAACATCATATATGCACAAAAAAATAATAAAATCCCAACCAAGGTTTCACAAATGAGTTTTCCAAACCTATTGAAGTAGGGTGAAGGTGGGATTTTTCAAGGAGGAGAATGCCATTTGCATTTTCAACTTCTTCAATAAGAGTTTCTCCATGCCTTTCCAAGGCTTCATTGACATTCCTTTCATATACACATTTGGTCATTTCTATACTAGAATAATATTTACAACATGGCTTCATGGAGCCTATACTCCATGAAATTATCCCTCTTCTCCAAGAGAAGAGACTCTCACTACAATGGAGAGCCCAACTAACCCCTTCACCCAAGGCCACTTCTTCCCTTCCCAAAGGGTGAGTAATGCCTTAACTCCCATGAACAACACTCCCAATCCAAAAGAACAAGAATTGACACAAAATCCAAATGCATTCACAACCCAACACATGACAACAAAATCTACATACAACAACACTATACAAGATTTCATACATGAACACCATACAATATTTCATATTCATAAAACAATAGCATGAAAATCTACTTGCAACAAAATAAGTACTTTCATGGCAAGGGAGACTAACCTTCCAAATGTGTTATGAAAAAATGAAACTTGTGAAGAGCCCAAATCCTTATCCTTCCTCTATCCAAACCCTAATTGTCTCTAAAATTAGAGAGTGGGTGAACACCCACTAAGTCTCCCCAAACCCCCTCTAAAAAGACCCCCAAAAGTGTACTCAAGACCTAGAAATAATGAGACATGACATCTAGCCTTTTGTCTTACCTCTTGTCTCTCCTCTTAATTGTGAATTTAGTAAGGAGTGTGGGACAAATTAGATGCATGTGACCATCTCCATTTTTGCCACTTTTAAAAAATAGGCATTTTGGAGAGTCATAATGGTGACCTAGGTTTCTTCCATAGGTAAAAAATAGCCTTAACCCAAGGTACCCCCTTAGGGTTAACTAATTTTAGCCAAAAATACACTCTAGTGTCACTTTTAACCCCTCCAAGGTACCCCTAAAGTTTAAATCCGAGTTCCAACTTGATGTGATCCCTACAAGACATCTATATGCAAGTGGGATTAATATAACATCCTATAAGGTTTGGTGGTTCTTTCCCAAGCCCTAATTTGACATGTCACCATCCACATGGACAACACAAGTGTCAAGTGACACCAAACAAAATACACATCAAATTCACAATGACATGTCCAAACAACAACATGAATTTTAAACTATTAACACACATTCAAATTACGTTTACAACAAAGATCACATTACAACAAGGTTTCAACCCCTTATTGGATTAAACCTTGGCTTACTCAATTCACATGTGTTTAGCCTCGATTCTCTGAATGATTCCATGGTTTCTTTCTCCTGCACACTAAACTCAAGCATCAGTAGTCCAAGATAATAAAATCACATGCAATATACATTTCCAATTCATAATTAGCAACATTAATCAATAAGCAGAATTAAACTCCTAATTGCAATTTTCATACAAAAATATTTAAAACATAATAATTCCATAATCATCATGACATAACATCCATGAAATAATCAAATCCAATCATGATTCGATCTTCTCATCAATTCACTTATCTAAACATATATAATCAAAATCAACCACCTGTCCTAGGTCTAATCCATATCAAAATATAATCCACACAATATAATCATCATCATAACATAATAGCTCGAGTCTCTGTCAGGATAATCAAAAAGTGTATCAATGTATCAAAACATAAAGTATTAAAGTGTGATCAAGCAGTAAAGCTATGATGGGTCGGGGTGAGGCCTCATAGCTTTCATGTTTACTACTCGATCAGTGGTTTCATAATTGTGAAGGAATTAAGGTAGGATCCTAAATCTAAATTAGTTTGTCTATTTTATGAGTTTAATATTTTATTGTGAATATTGTAAATTTTCTTAAAGATTAGTTTTGGTTGATGAGTTAGATCTAAAACTCCTTATGTATACGTCAGGGTGGGTTTAGACTAGTTCTATGGATTTGAAACTATAGTAAACAGATTAGTAAATCTAAATGTGTGAATTTGTGAAAATAGTGGTTTCTTAGGAAAAATTTGTATAATCTTGAGGGTTTAAAAAAACTAGATTAAATGCACTCTAGTCTTAGAAAAATTAAACCCATCAGTTTTCAGGCTAAATAAGAATATGGGTGTGTTTCATATAATTTATTTATATATTCCCACCTTAGAATAATTAGTATTTTATTTTATATGTTTTAGTTTTTTACTACGGTAAAAATAGGTTTTGAAGGGGCCCTAAAACACTATTACAAAAGAGAAGAGAGATAATCATGAAGATCCAAAGAAAAACTAGCTGCCCCAAGGAGAGGAGCAGGCTACAAAGGGACAACTCCCAAATTTAGCAAAAAACACCTACATAACAAAAAGCAAAAAATGCTGAAAGAAAAATAGAGAAAGAAAGCCATCAGCACCGAGGTCAAGACATAGTCTTCAAGAAGCTCTCAGAGTCCTCCAGCTGAGTCTGCATGGTCTTAACATTATCTTTCAGCCTCTGAATGTCTTGATCATCAACCTTATGCTTCTTTGACCTAGTATGGGTACCAGGTCCCATCTGCTGGGTAGGTTAAGTGAGGTCAATTGTATCTTTGTTTCCTTCCAGAATTTTACTCAGAGTATTCAAGTTCTCCAGGGTAGACTTCATACCTATATTAACCAGGCTAAGCAAGTGTTTTAACATTTCCTCATTCCTGCTTGTCTTCTCCTAGATAGGTATCATAGATATCTTGACTGCTTTTTTAATTTTTTCATCCATATCAGAACTGTAATCAAGCACACAGGTATTAGCATTGTGAGAATACTCCTTCCAGATATTATCAATTGTTTCCTCAATGATAGAGTTCTTATTTTCCAATTTGATACATATGTTCTTAAGCTCAACCAAATCACTCTGCACCCATTTGTCTAGATTATAACTGTAGATGGATTTGTTTTTAGCAATCTCAAGGAGGGTCGTGATGATTGATCTTCTGACCTGTGAATCCATCTTTCTGATTTCACTTTGAAGAGGTTGAGATTTACTACCATGAAGGATTCTCTCACTATCCTCCTCCTTGTTCTCCTTCCCCGAGCTGGGGGAATCGTGGGATTCCAGATTTTCCTCTCCCAGAACCCTATAGCTATTATCCCCCAAGTTGTCTGCATTACTATCATTAAGAATAGTATTAGTCTCTTTGACATTATTTTCGTCAGCCTCTACCTCAATCTCAGTATTCTCTTTACCTTCAGTATTAATAGTCTCTAGAGTAGAGTTAAGCTTCTCCCCTCTTTTCTGATTATCCTGACTATCCTCGGGACTATCCTTGGCATTTTTTATTTCAGGATCCTCTGAATCCTTCTCCTTAGGGGTCTGGGTAGTGGGATTAGGCAAAGCATTACTACCCACCTGAGTATTCATAACAACCTCGGTCTCAATGTCCTGGGGAATAAGCTTCACACCATCGGGCTCTGGGAGGATAGGGCTAGCAGAGGGCTCCAGGACATTCTTATTAGATTTAGAGGCAATGACATCATGAGGGTGCTTATCATTCTTCAGCCCTTCCAAAGGCTTAGAGGAGGTCAGCATAGAGAGAGAAATTGCTTTCTTAGGTTTAGGACTCTTAGATAGAGCCAGAATTCTTCCTTTTTTTGATTTGGGGAGGGATAGGGTCAGGAATGTGGTCTCTAGCATATTCAGCAATAAGGTGAATGAGCCCGACATGAAGAATAGGGAAGTTCTTCACTATGTAATCAGTTATTCTCTGGTTAAGCGAATAAAGGAGAAATTAGGGAAAAGAAATACACATATCATGTCTGAAGTGATTAGCTAGGGAAAAATGATAATTATAGACCCTAGAAAATCTCCCCTCAAGAGTGAAGTATTCCATTATAACTTTGATGACAGAACCCCAAATTTTGTTAATATTATCCATATCAACATAGTCTTTCTTACCTTTAACCAGAAGAGCCCTCTCCTCGTCAGTGACTGGAAATTTCTTATAAGCTCTGGTACCAACCTTCACCTCTTTCGAATACTTCAGACCATCCAGCGGGAGACCAGTAATTTCTGAGAGGAGCTCGAGGCTGAGGCTAAAAGATTTGCCCACAAGATTCACCATGCCCTTATCCCAGCCATCAGCAAAGGCTTTGGAGACATCATTGTCAAAACCATGGAGTCTCTGAAGATACCGGTGAACATGGCCTTTCTTCAAAATTCTCCAAACTTTCTTATCCTGCTTCCACTTGCATTCTGCGGGCTCTTCTCTTCTGAGATCACCACCCATGGCCGAATACTTCACCTGCTCTTTTTTCACAGACTGGGAAATGTTGTGATTTTGGTTGTTCTTTAGCATAATAAGACTGTTAAGCTGATTCGTAATCCTCTTCACATGCGCGGACTGGCCATAGTTACTAATGATGATAGCGACACACATTAAATATGTTTATATATATATATGTTTTAGTTATATATATATATATATTTTTGTTGCTATGTTTTTTTTAAACAATACTTTTTTATTAAAAATAATAATATTTATTAAAATTTATATATGTTAAAAAGAACATATATAAAAAATTAGAAAAAATGAAGTTTTGGGGTGGGGGTCCCAATCCCCACTCCGACAGCTAGATGTCGACGATAGCCTAAGCTACCTAAGACAGTTGTAGCTATCTACGCCAGCTAGGCTGCCTATGACAACCTTGGGGGGCCGCCTCCCTTGGGAATGGGGAGTGGGGTACGTACCCCCACTTGTTTTTTTATAATTTTTTTATTTATTTTAAATTTTATTATTATTATTAATTAATTAAATTAAATTTACTTTATTTATTTAAAAAGTTACTGTTATATTATTTAATATTAATTTTTCTTTAATTAATATTAATTAGTATTAAGGGATGTTAGATTTTAAGATTTTCATGTTGTAATTAAAATTAGCATAATATTAATTAATTTAATATTAATTAGTATTTTCTTTTTTTATTACCTTAATTATTAATTTGTGATTAATATTTTAATTTCTGATTTGCATATTATCATGTCTTTTCCCTATTTAATGTAGTTTTATTTTGGGCTTTTGGGGAACTACGTGACTCCTAGGGAAATGTACCAAAGGTTGGGGGTGTGCTCTATGTATTTGTATTTGTATTTCTTTCTATGCTTAGTGTCTATTCGATTATCTTTCCCCAACCATTTTCCTTAAGCTAGTGTGTAAATGAACTTGCAAGTTTGTATGTTTACTTGGTTTTTGGTTCAAGAACCAATGCATGTTCTTGATGGTCTTTTGTGAAACTAAAATTATACCATCGTACTTGTATGGTATTTTGGAGACTGAATATGACTATGATCTTAGGGTAGGTAATCTAAGTGTTTAAAGGGGGAGTGGCTTGCAATGAGGGTTGGGACCCTAAGAGGTTGCCAGGGTAACTCATTGTAAGTTATTTAATAAGTGATAAAATAATACACCATGACCTTTAAAATGAACTAATAAGACATATGTATTTCTCACCCATGCCTTGAGTACTTTTATAGGCTAGGATGGGAGTGGGAGAAGATGCTTGATTTGATCTTGCATAGTTAGTATCTTTGTCTATACGAGATCCTACTGATACTGCATAGAGTCACTAGGGGTTTGGGGTCTAGCGAGACTTCCAGGGTAACTCTAGAGTTGACTCATGTGATGACACTTCCCCATATTTATTTCAGATTTCCTATGTGTTTTGGTTGCCTCTAGGTTTATAGGTCTTTACCTGTTTAGTTGAAGATGTACCTTGTGATAGAGAGCTTTCTAGATCCCTTGTTTAGTCCTACTTTATGACTGGTTTGTAAATCAATTAGGATCTGTGATGAACTACAACTGATTATATGTTTGAAGCCATTTGTTGATATTCAATCGAGTTGCAGAAGTGATGATAAAAATTATCAGGTAATGTATTGTCATTTATGTCAACTTATTTGAGTGTTATTATGGTGGAGAACATTTGTTATGTATTGAAGATCTAGAACAAACAATGCTTATGTGGTTGATAAATGAAGATTTTTGTATACACCGAGTTATAGAGAATACTGAGTTAATTGTAGCGTACACCGAGCATAGTATTAACCAAGTAAGGGATTGCTGACACAATTATTGATAAAGAAATTTAATTATAACTGAGGCCAACTTGGATGCTTAGTAGGAAATTGATGATTTCAAGGTAAAAGATAAAGTTTATTATTTGATCAAATGATTATTAAGATTCAATGAAGATCAGATGATAGAGATTGAAACATGTTTTGAACACAATTGCCGAAGATGGATAAAGCGGGAAAATGAACAATGGAGATCAAGAAAAAATATTTGAAGGATAAAAATTAAATGATGCATGATGTCTATATAAGAGACAAGAGATTAATTATATCATCATGACACCTGATGCAAACATGTGAATTTATGCATGACTGATCAAACTGGTTAAAGAAAGAACTGAGTGTATTTCTACAGACATCGCCGAGCAAACAAAGGAAAGAACATTACAGAGCAAAACAAGTATGAAGAATGAGATGAAGTGAAGTAAACAAAATTGATCAGTGGTATTATATACTTAGAATAGATCCAAATATCTACAAATCAGAGTTGTATTTGAATCAGATCATTATTGTATCAGTTTAACCATTATTACAGTTAAATCTCTTAATCGAGTGGGACAGTGAGTCCTTATTATAACATTTAGAGAATGTTGACTGTTTTCTTGTTGACCCCACAGTGAATGCATGGTCAAGTGAGAACTGTTAGTTTTAAATCCTCTAACCAGGTCACATTTAACAGTGTGCATTGTAACCTTTAACAGGGTTGGCTCTTTACCGAGTTCACTTCAAAAGAGTGAAAATATTTTGGGTTACCGGTCCTAGGTGGTTTTTCCCTTAGCAGGGTTTACACATTAAAAATCTATGTTTCAATGTGCATGAATATTGTGGATTGTTAATTTACTTTACAATTTATTTTGTTGACCTATATTGGTAATCACAATATTAATTTACTGATACTCAGTAAACACTATTGATGAAAGTTTAAGTTTACATAATACATTTTCACTGAGTTGAATTATATGATTTAACTTGTTTTGATATACATCTACAGAAATCTGGGACGATAGGATAATTTGTGAGGAAATTGATTCTAACTAATTCACCCCTCCCCCCCTCTCAATTATTGTAACAATTGGTATTAGAGCATACAATGCTTATTAGGGAGCAGACACTTCTTAGAAGAAAGTTTTAAAGGACTTGAGCCAAAGATCATAAGATGTATAAGAGAGATGTAGCTAAGATGAACAGGGAGAACTTCTAGACATGGAAAAATAGAATGAGATTGTACCTATCAGGAATTACAATCAAAATTGAATATTTTCTGGACAATGAATTCATTCTACCTACTAGATCCTTGGGAGTAAATTAGTTCAAAGAAAAACATAAACATAACCTTATCATGGTGGAGATTGCTTCTTCACTTACAAATTTAGAATTTGAAGACATCAAGATATGTACAACTTGCAAGTAGATGTGGGATCGAATTACAACAATTTATGGAGAATATGTAAATGTATTGAGAGCCAAAGTTGAGAGCCTTCGTGGAAATTATGATGAAACACGAATGAAGGAAGGAGAAAACATCACACAATACAGTAACCAAATTAAAGAATTTGAAAATGCTATTCGAGGATCTGGTGACACCATTGATGAAGACACAATTGTGAGTAATATTCTTAGAAATATATTGCCTATATATTCTATAAGATTCTCCGCAACTCATGAAATGAAAGTTGCACCTGGAAATAACATTACTGTTGATAGTCTTGTTGGAAGATTGATTTCGTTTGATCTAAATAACTTTGACAATAGTATTGTACTATCTATGGAATCTGCATTTATGTCTACTTTGAAAATTGGTAAATCTAGCAGCCAAAACATAATCAGAAATAACAGTGATAGTGATAGTAATGACAAGGAACATGATGAACTTGAAGATTTAATTGTTAGAAGATTGCACAAAGGTAAAGAAAGATATAAAGGTAAGCTACCTTTGATATTCTTTAGCTGTAAACAGATTTTCCATTTTGTTGCAAGATGCCCTAACATAAAAGATGATGATATAAATGATAGATCTAATGATAGAAATGATGACCAAGATTTTAGAAACAACTGACAGTATGACCGAAGAGATAACCAAGATTGCAAAGATAAAGGTAAGAAAGCTTGTTACATTGCTAAAGATAAAGTTAATAATAGTGGTACTGACAGTGATGAAGATATTGAGACAATGTTTATGGCACTTAAAGATGATTTAGATGAAGATGAAAGGTATGTAGAGACACCACTAATCTCTAAAGTTATTAAACATGATATTTGGGGTATTGATAGTGGTTGTACACATACATGACTGGTGATAAAGGAAAATTTGATTTTCTTGAACATTATGATGGAGGATTAGTAAGAATGGGAAATGATACACCATGTCAAGTAAAAGGAAAAGGTACTATTATGCTGAACAATCAAATCAAATGTGAAAATGCTTATTGGGTAAAAGGACTTAACTACAATCTGTTGAGTGTTTCACAGTTGAATAACACAAGTTACCGAGTAACATTTGAGAACATAAAAGAAAGAATCTATGATGGAAAAGGAAAATTGATCGATACTGGTGAACAGTCTAAAGGTAACCTATTCTATCTTGACATACCTAAAACTACTTGTTTATTGGCAAAGAATGAAGATATATGGTTATGGCATAAAACACTTTTCCATGTAAATTTTGAAAACCTGGTTAAGATTAGAAAGAGAAGAAAAGTTAGAGGCTTACTGAACTTAACTAAACCAGACCACGCAATGTACAAAAATTGTCAAATGGGTAAGATGTCGAAATATAGTTTCAAAAGAAAAAATTTCTCATCTAATGAAATTTTGGAGTTAGTTGATACAAACTTATGTGGACCAATGAGAACACAGAGCTATTTTGGGGACATATATTTTATTTTATTTTTTGATGACTACTCTAGGATGATGAGTGTAATGTTTCTAAAATAAAAATCTGAAGCATTTAAGATGTTTAAGTGGTACAAAGCAAAAGTGGAAAAAGAAACTGTTAAAGATCTGAAGTGTTTGAGATCTGACATAGGAGGTGAATTTATTTATGATGAGTTCAATAAATTTTGTAATGAGAATGGAATCAAAAGGCAGGTTTTGAAAGGAAACTAAGTGTGTGAAAAATAGTTCCCTACGCTAAACTCCTGAGAAGAGGATCGTGCAAATTCAGATTTAACCCTTATCAATTATAGAATGATAATACAATAAAATGCATATATAGAAAAATGAGAATGACACAATGATTTACCCTAGGGAAAACCTTTCGGTAAAAAACCCCAGCACTCCAAAACCTGCACAATGTATTAATCAAAACTATTACTGTTTACAATACACTTGCAATGCAAGTTCTTCTAGGAGATAATCGACACTTGAAGACAAATCCGGCAGCATTAAAAATGTTCCAACAATACACTAACTTCTAACTCAGATTTGCAACCCTAAAAAATGCTTATATCATGTGCTTCCCTTTTTAGGGCAACTTCCAAAGACAACCGTATTAGGGTTTTACCATTCTCTGAGAAAATAGGAACCCAAATTTTACGGTTGCAGAAGAATGTACAGTACTCAACATGATCAATTGCCACATGTCTTGCATGTCTTCACCCATCATCAAATCTTCCATAATTAGCTCTTACAAATATTAATGACCGTCATAGGAATCTGTCATAACCGTTTCAGTCATGATTACCTTACACATTGTCCAAAGTGTTGACATTTGGAAAATATCAAATGTAAGGAAATATACAAAGTTGAGACACCTTATTCCTAACATTTTCCCACTTGTCAAACACCTTGTAAGAGCCAAAGGAAATAACAGGATTTAATTTCTATAGGCCGAGAGGCCCATAGACTTTGAACACCATTTGAACTTCGCTGTGCCCACAGGTTTTGTCAATGCATCCGCAACATTCTTTACTGTATCTACCTTCTCCAAAATTACCTTTCCATCCTCTACCATATCTCTTAAAAAGTGAAACTAGATATCAATGTGCTTCGTTCTGGCATGGAAAGTTGGATTCTTTGCAAGGCAAATAGCACTCTGACTATCGCAACAAATTGTAATATGTCCTACATCAACACCAACATCTAAACATAGTCTCCTAAGCCAAGTGGCTTCCTTACAAGCATGAGTAGATTCCATGTACTCTACTTCTGTCATGGACAAAGAAACCACAGGTTGTCACTTACTCATCCAACTGATGGCACCACCAAACATAGTGAACACATAGGCACTGGTGGATCTCCTACTGTCAATGTCACCTACCCAATCTGAATCCAAAAACCCATGAATACAAACTAAATGCAGAGCTCCAGAAGAGTTTCCATGATAACATATGGAATACTCTGATGTACCCTTCAAATATCTGAACACTCTCTTAATTACATCCCAGTGTACCCATCCAGGTTTAGCCATAAACTGACTCAGGACTCCCGCTGCTTGGGCAATGTCTAGTCTAGTACAGACCATAGCATACATAAGGCTTCCAATTGCACTCATATAAGGTACTTTTCTCATGTCCTCCACCTCACTAGGAGATTTTGGACAATCATCCACAGATAACTTTGTTCCCATAAAAACAGGAACACACAATGGTCTGTAATCTGCCATGCTAAACCTGTCCAAAATAGACTTCACATCCTTACTCTGACTCAACCAAAGTTTTTTGTTAGATCTATCTCTGTTGATTTCCATACCCAGAATATACCTGGCTTCCCCTAGATCTTTCATCTCAAACTATGCTGACAACTGAGACTTCAAATCAGAAATCATACCCATACCCTTCCCAATCAACAACATATCATCAACATATAATGCAATAATAAGAAGGTGATCATTGTAAACTTTGAAATAAACACAATGATTTGATTTCAATCTCAGAAAACCAATCGACAACACAAAGGCATCAAATTTAAGGTACCACATCCTAGGAGATTGTTTCAAACCATACAGAGACTTCTTTAATCTGCAAGCCAAAGACTCTACCTTTTTGAATATAGTGCTCAGGCTGTGACGTATAGACCTCTTCCTCCAAATCACCATGAAGGAAAGCTGTCTTCACATCCATCTGTTCTACCTCTAAATCATATGATGCTGCTAGAGATAATAGAAATTTAATGAATATAAGCTTTGCAATAGGAGAGAATATTTCACCATAATTAATTCCCTCCACCTGTGAATACCCCTTTGCAACCAATCTGGCTTTGTACCTCTCAACACTACCATCTGCATAGAATTTATTCTTAAACACCCATTTGCTTCCAACAGGTTTTGGTCCTTTAGGCAAAGGTACTAGGTCCCAAGTTTTGTTCTTCTCCAATGAAGTCATCTCATCATCCATGGCCTCAATCCAGGAACTTGCATCTTCCATACCTATAGCCTCTTTCACATATTGAGGCTCATTAGTGTTTGTAATCAAGGCATAAGCACAACTAGAATCTAACATAGAAAATCCAAACCTCTCTGGTTGATTTCTTTCTCTCATGGATCTCCTCAAGGGCTGAGGTTGAGGTTTTTCTACCTCTTCTTCTAAATTTTCAGATCTGCTAGAGCTCTCCTCATCATCAGATCCATCATGGTGTCTCTGTTCAGTCTTCTCAGGGGTAGGAGGCTACTGAACAACATCTTCTTTCATTTATTTTTCATCTGGTTGTAGCACAATAGGAGAAGGTGTTAGCTCTCTAAAAATAACATTTCTTCTATACAACACCTTACCAATCACAAGATCCCAAAGCTTGTATCCTTTCACACCAACACTATAGCTGATGAAGATACATT
>MU223392.1:1856893-1889514 GCA_018584345.1 Thuja plicata
ACAGAAAAATAGAGAATGACACAATGATATACCCTGGGGAAACCTTTCGGTAAAAACCCTAGCACTCCAAAACCTGCACAATGTATTGATCAAAACTATTACAGCTTACAATACACTTGCAATGCAAGTTATTTCAGAAGATTTCAAAACCCTTGAAGACAAATCACGGCAGCATAAAACATTCCAATAATACACTCGCATCACTACTCTTTGCAACCCTAAAAAATGCTTATATCATGCGCTTCACTTTTTAGGGCTACTCCCAAAGATAACCGTAGTAGGGTTTTACCATTCTCCGAGAAAAGTGTACAGTACTCAAATTTATCAGTTGCCACATGTCTTCACCTGTCATTGAATCTTCCTGACATAGCTCTTACGTGTCATAGGAATCCGTCATAACCGTTTTAGCCATGATCTCCTTACACACAATTCAAGATGCCGACACATCAACATTATTTGCAAGAAATACATTTTACAAAACAAATAATAAGAATAGGAATTATCCAAGGTTGAGACACCTTATTCCTAACATTATCTTGGAAGGTAGCAGATTTGGAAATACCTATTTTCTGATGTGTGTATTGAGTTTCGAGGAATTATGCAACCGGAACTGGAACAGAAACATAGAGATGGATAAAACCAATAAATATTTTCCTTTTCTAAGTCAAGTCAACCTTGACCCAAATGCGGGGGCACAATTGTACCCCAAAATATTGACCTTGACCTGCACTGCTTCGATGGAAATTTTGTTCGCGGATCCTGAAAGTTGGCCGAAAAGGGTATCTAAATCTGCTCTTAAATTCACTGTCATGTACCACTACCTGCAAGAAAAATGGTTTTTTTGGGGGGGGAGGGGTTTGCCTTATTAAAACCCCAATTTAGGAATTAACCTTGAAATCAATAATTGAAATAGAGAATGCTAGCAAGTAGTAGAAGTAAATCTAACAATGAAGCTATGATATTCGATAGATATGCAATTATATTTTGAATATAAACAAGTATGTTAATATGAAAGCTTGGACTCAATATTAGAAACCATAAACCTCCATGATTGTATGCTTGGAATCCACCTTGAAGGAAGAATAAATGAATCTTGAGGATTCACAAAGGATCTTGAAGGAAGATCACACCACTATGATGGATAGATCTAGGGTTTGAATGATGAATCTTGAATGCTTGAACCAAATCCCTTTAAAGGCTTGAATGATTGAATCCTTGATATTCAATGGAGGACTTGAATTCTTGAGAGGAAGACTTGAAAACCTTGATTGAACACTTGGAAGCTTGAAAACATGTAGAATAATGGATGCTTGAATTACTTAGTCTTGTTCACTTGGATAAAATGAGAGGAGAAAAGCTTCCTTATATATAAGTCTAGGGCATAATATTATAGAGAGGTCTACATAGGAGAATTAAATTCCAATTATACCTATACCCCTATAAGTGGACCAATATTAAATATAATTTAAGATTTGTTACTTCAGAACCCAAAACAACCGACCCGGATGTAGGAAAATGAACTTTTGAATGTCCCCCGGCACCCGACAAACTTTCCAATTGAAAAGGGAGACCTGGGTCAAGCTCGGGGTCGACCCTGACCTAGGTCAGGGTTAAGGTAGACCTTGACCTAGGTCAATTTTGAGGTTGACCTTGACCCAGGGGGTCAGGACCCCTGGAAAATGTGCCAAGTGGGATAAACAGTGCCTGGAGAGGCCCAATCAGGGTCCTAAACAAGCATAGAAGATACATAAGGGGTAGAATGAGAGGAAAACATGGTGATGGCCTAAAAAACCCCCTAAGGAGGGACAAACTATCTTAACATGGAAGTGCTTCCATTTTAAGATGATACATTAAGCCCCCACTTTAGCGGGAGTATGGAAATCAAACATACTTGCGGTAAAGTTAGAAGAAAGACTCCAGTGGATCGCAATGAGGTAGAAAATCACTTAGCCAAGGAAATGAGCCCCTAGGCCAAGGATTCTAACTCAAGATACATGCACAAGGGTAAAAAATAAAATAGAAAATAAAGCCCAAATCAACTAGTAAAGGAAACCTTACTAATAAATGCTTCCTATACCAATATCATATTTGGAAAGCTATCATAAAAGCATAAATGACTATATAAGAAAGAAAAGAGAAACACTATAAATAACATAGCTTCATGAACTAATCCTACTAGCATGAAAGAGAAAGAGAGAAAAGAGAGAGTGATTACCTTGCCTAGTAAGATGCCTACCCTACCGTGAATCACCAAGGAGGGAGAGCCCAACAGGTTCACCCATAAATTGTGCTTTGTAGTTGTAATACATCTTTTGATGGCTTTTGTAATATCAATAGATCCACATTCTTTTATCACTATGGAATATAAAATGCATGTCTTTTCAGGATTTAGAAACTTATGTGCGTTATCTTCCAAGGATTTAGCATATTTAAAATTGAAAATGCGTGTCTCTTCAGGATTTAGCAACTTATGTGCGTTACCTTCCGAGGATTTAGAATGTTGTAAAATGTAAACTATAGTATAAGGGAGACCCTATATATGCCCCCCTCCTTATCATGGCTACTTATTAGATAGGATAAGGAAGAGAAAGGAGGATAACTACTTCACAAATTAAGGAGATATCTTGTTACCAACAATGTACACTATAGTCTTAGAAAAAATTATAGACCCTTACATCTAAGAGCATAGATAATCATGAAAAGGATATGTCACTTATGGAAAAATGATCCTCAAAGAGGAAGAGATCTTATCAACAAGATCCCCACCGTAGAGGAGTGCTTATCATCTTTCAAAGAAAAGAAAAGAGGGATCAAAGACTCAATCATCAAGCCCCCTGTGATCAAGAGGAAGAGGAATCTTGAAATGAAGGAGGCAAACTCTAAACCAAAGAAAAGGAAAGAGTTTATAAAGAACATAATTTGAAAAACAAAGAAGAGTTGATGACCTAGGACAATCACCTCTCATATAAGAGGGCATCCATAGTAAAAACATAAATATTTATAAGGAAATAATGTTGCAGAATAAACATATGCCACTAAGCTAAGGAAAGTAGATCCTTAGACAGAGAAAAAGAAGGAGAACCTTGCCCTCTAGGGATGAAAGCAAGGGATACATCAATCAGATCAAGATATGTTGTAACAAAGAGAATATTTGCAAAGCAAATGTCCTAGAAAAGATATCATGAATATTAGAAGAGAGATATGGATGATTATGAGCAAAGGAAAGATGTACCAGAATACAATACCATAGGGATTGAATATAGAAAGAATAACCAATTAAGCTTAAAAAAATGCATGCTAAGAGCATAATGGATCCTAGAAAAATGGAAGAAATACCTCTTTCCCCCAGTGAAGAGACAAGAGGGAGAAAGATCTATATTATAGAAGCACGAGGGGTATTCCCCGTATGGAAGTTATGAAGAAATTGTAATACCGCACGAGAATGAGATATAATTCCTAAAGCATCTCTTTCTCTAGCATACATTTTGAAATGCACACAATCAGCAAGTAAATGTGTATTACTATAATGAAAAGGACATTTGTACTTGGAGAGAGCATCTTTTGACATATGTTTAAAGATTTCTTTCTTAGAATTCATTAACTGAACATATACCTTCTTAGCCACATCTTGAGGGGTATCAGGGTAATCTAAGGAAGGTGTTGGAAGAAGAACATGAAGAGGAGGGAAACGATCAAAATCAACCACCTTAAGTTGAGATAGTAGAAATCCTAGACCATGCCTATCTTGTTTAGGGGATAGATGAACCAAATATTTAATATCGTGTTGATTAACACCAAGCCCTAAACCCTTATAACCTTGCTTAGCCACCAAATTGTATCCGATAGTGTACATATCTTGTAAATCTTCTACATGAGGTGATTGTTTATGGTGATCATGATAAAATGTTGTGTAAGGTGGAATGATAGGTTTAGAAGAAGTTTTTTTTCTCTACCATTTAACATCATCATGGATCGGATAAGAAGGGGAAGGTAAATCAAAGAATTCTTGCACATCTGCACCATGAACCATAGTTTGAGCCCCATCACAAGTGTGGGAAGAACTAGGGATAGAAGATGGAGAAATAGGAGTGGGAATATTAGGAATTAGATTAGGAAGGATAGGATCAGGAAGATTAGGAGTTGGGGTACCATCTACCAAATTATTCACATAATCCAAAAGAGCAATAATTCCGCTACACACATTCTTAATGGAAGTTTTGAAAGTAGGAAGGATAGTATTAGCTAATCTCAAAATAGCATAAGAAAGTAAAACATGGAGAGTAACAAACATAATGAAATGGATGATAATCTCATAAACATCATAAGTACTATAAAGAGATTCTAGGATAATAATAATGAGGAAAATAACCATACCCTTGTTGATCTCTAAGTTTTGTTGATCATTAGTGTCCCACACTTAGTCATTTATCTAGGGAGGTTAGTCAGTCATCACTGCAACCAAGCTATCTAATATAGGTTGAGCAGTAGTCATTTCTAAGAAGATAGTAGTTGCCGAGTTACACACAAGCCAAGTGAAATTGATTAGTCCATGTCGAGCACCAAAGTCTTCATGTGCCAACCAAGATAGTTTTGTCATACATATCAGGAATGGCACAAACTTGAAGGTAAACTATTTTGGGCTGACTTGTTTGAGTATTTAATGTTTTCAACGGAGTTAATTACGCATTAAATCATTTGATCCAATACGTGGCATGGAGCCAATCAGAAAATTAGAATGCCCAAGAAGCATAAGTATTTGATCTTGATCGTTGATCTAGATCTAAATGCCAGATCCGTAAGGTATATAAGATTGCTTCTTACCCTAATTTTTAAAAGGTGTGAGTGCATACATGAGAGATATGTGAAGGGTTATTTTGAGTTAAGAAGCATAGATCTAGAAGAGAAATAGAGCAGTGAGCAGAAGAGTAAAGTTATATCATATTATTAGATCAGAGAAGGTATTGAAAAGAGGAGATCTGTCATCAGCATCTGAGTGCATATCAAAGGATCAGATCTTGAGACATTCTAACAAGTGTATCAGATGAAATCTCTTAATAGAGTGGTTTTAGCATACCTTTCATAATATCTTAGCCAAGTGCTTACTTTGTTGTAAGTTTAAATCCTTTTACAAGATAGATTGTAATGATCTGTAGATCTTAACCAGGAAGATCTTTAATCAGGTAGATCACAAGTTGTGACCAAATTTTGTAGCCTGAACAAGCATACTTTATTGTTGTAGTAGTGAAGATTTTTGTGGGTGTCATCCCCACCCCAGTTTTACCTTATTGTGTTTCTGGGTTACCAAATTCTGTGTCTTGAGTTATTTATTTTATGTTATGGATGATACTATTTGATAAATCAATTATATTTATGGTATGGTTGTGGATCAATTTATTTTAAGTGATAAAATTTATAAGATCTGATTCACCCCCCCCCCCTCTCAGTAACTTGCTTTCCTATCTTGTATTTCCAACAACACCAAAGCATCTTAAAGATCTTCATAGAAAGAAATGTTTTTGTATTTTTATGAGTATGTATATTTTTTTTGTATTTAAAAATGCAAGAGCATAAAACAAAATTAATTTAATATGTATGCAAAAGCTAGTCTCTAAAGAAAAGAGGCAAAACATCTAACACCAAAAAAAAAAAGAGTTGTATATCGCGGGTTCACCAAAATTTAAGATATATATATATATATATATATATATATAAGGTGGTGTGTTTGAGGGGGTTTTGAGTGTGTTGATGGAAATGTGTGGCCTCCTAATCCAAGACAAGGAGATCCCAATTGATTAATCAAAAGGAGACGATCAATGCAAAAAGGAATCAACTAGTTATGGATAAAGAGGGAAAGGGTGATCTAATTTATTAATTATAAAGTGAAACAATAGATCTAAATTTATTAAAACCTTAATTGAAATGAAACATTTATCTTGGAAGGTAGAAGATCTGGAAATACCTATTTTCTAATGTCTGTATTGAGTTTTGGGGAATTCTGCAACCAGATCTGGAACAGTAACATAGAGACGGACTAAACCCAGAAATATTTTCCTTTTCTGAGTCAGGTCAACCTTGACACAAATGCAGGGGCACAATTGTACCCCAAAATTTCAACCTCAACTTGCACTTCTCTGATGGAAGTTTTGTTCGTGGATACTGAAAGTTGGCCAAAAAGGGTATCTGAATATGCTCTTAAATTTGTTGTCCTGTACCTCTACCTGCAAGAAAAATGGTTTTTTTTGGGGGGGGAGGGGTTTGCCTTAGTCAAACCCTAATTTAGGAATTGACCTTGAAATAAATAATTGAAATAGAGAATGCTAGAAAGTAGTAGAAGTAAATCTAACAATGAAGCTATGATATTCAATAGATATGCAATTGTATTTTGAATGTAAACAAGTATGTTAATATGAGAGCTTGGAATAATATTAGAAACCAATAAAGCTCCATGATTGTATGCTTGGAATCCACCTTGAAGGAAGAATAAATGAATCTTGAGGATGCACAAAGGATCTTGAAGGAAGATCACACCACCATGATGAATAGATCTAGGGTTTGAATGATGAATCTCGAATGCTTGAACCAAATGCCTTCAAAGGCTTGAATGCTTGAATCCTTGATCTTCAATGGAGGACTTGATGATTGAGAGGAAGACTTGAAAACCTTTATTGAACACTTGGAATCTTGAAAACATGTAGAATAATGGATGCTTGAATTACTTAGTCTTGGTCACTTGGAGAAAATGAGAGGAGAAAAGACTCCTTATATACAAGTCTAGGGCACAATCTTCTAGAGAGGCCTACATAGGAGAATTAAATTTCAATTAGACCTATACCCCTAGAAGTGGACCTATATTAAATATAATTTAAGATTCGTTACTTTGGAACCCAAAACAATCATCCCAGAAGCGGGAAAATAAACTTTTGAATGTCCCCCAACAGTCGAAAAACTTTGCAATTGAAAAGGGATACCTTGGTCAAGGTCAAGGTCGACCCTGACCTAGGTCAGGGTTGAGATCAACCTTGACCTCGATCAAGGTCAAGGTCTACCTTGACCCAGGGGTTCAAGACCATTGGAAAATGTGCCAGGTGGGATGAACAGTGCCTAGAGAGGCCCAATCAGGGTCCTAAACAAGCACAAAAGATGCAGAAGGGGAAAAATGAGAGGAAAACATGGTGATGGCCCAAAACACCCCCTAAGGAGGGCTAAACTATCTTAATATTGAAGTGTTGATGAACTATAACTGATTGAATGCTTGAAGATGTTAAGTTGATGATCACCGAGCTACAGAAAGTTAATGCAAGACATTGAATCAGTTAATGTATTGTATTGTCATTAATGTCAACTTGATATAATCTAATTGGTTATATACAAAGTGTCAAAGACTTCAAAGAACCAGAGAGATTAAGGTTATTCTATTAGTAATGCATAAAAGTTTAGTATGCACTAAGTGACAACAAACACTGACGGACATTGCACCCCGAGAGATAGAGAACCCTGAGAGGAAAGTCACAGTGATACCCAAGCAAGAAACCCAAGCAAGCATTAGCGACAAGAAGAATCACCATGTTACCCAACAGAAAGACAACCCCAATGGAGATGCCTAAGGAGAACTGAAGTGTTGACCGAGCTAACAAGGAGTTAAAAACTGAAAAGAACTGAAGTTCAAAAATGACAAAAGACTTAGCTGGAAAGAGCTAAAGGAGTTAACTGGTTGATAACATTATTTTCATCGACAAGTTAAAATATAGAGATAAGTGAGATTCCAATTTTCAAAGAGAAATCTATGGGATAAAACTGAAGTAAATCTTTAAAGAAAGAAAGGTGAAAATTGCGGATGACGCCAAGAACAAGAAAGTCAAGAACTTAGAAATGGTGAAATTGTGTCTATAAAGAGACAATCTAATTCATTGTGAATTAGGGGTGAATAGAGAAGAGGATGCTGGAGAGATACTGGTGAAGAACGACTTCATACAGTCCTGATCAATCAAGCTAAATAACATAGCTAAATATTTTTGCGGACACCGAGCAACAGAGAAGCACATCATCACCGAGTAGAAAGAAGTGGAGCAAAGGTATTGAAACAAGACATTGATCAGAAAGGTATTATGATATTACAATAGATCTAAACATCTGCAAATTATACTTGTTTATATGAACAAATCATATACTATTTGATTTTAACCATTGAATCTGAGAAGTCTCTTAACCGAGAAGGATCTAAAAAAATCCTTTATATATTGAGATACATCCCAAGGAGTATCAAAAGGTTAATTCATGAAGATAGCATAAGTGAAATTCCAGAAATCAATTGATTAACTATTAGTGATAAATCCTCTAACAAGGTCACACTTAACAATGTGTTTTTAACCTTTAACAGGGTTGGTTCTTCACTGAGCTCACTTCAGAAGAGTGAAAATTTTGGGTTACTGGTCCCAAGTGTTTTTTCCCTTAACAGGGTTTCCATGTTAAAAATCCATGTGTCAAATGTTCTTATGAATCATTTCTTTCATGTTTTTCTTTACACATTACTAAAACCTGATTGATTGGTATACACTAAGTTACTTATTGTATTTTGGTAAATGATAGACTGCTAATCAGTAAATATTAAGAATATGGTTTCACAGTGAACTCCGAGTAGTAGTTATATGAGAAGATAATCTAAAGGCATTCATCTTGTAGGAATGAAGATAACTAGAGGCTTATAATTGTGGTAATAATTTTTTAGGTTAATTTATTGGAATATTTTTGAGGTCACTAATTCCCCCCCCCCCCTCTCACTTATTCTAACAATTGGTATCAGAGCTTGTGTGATTAGAAGGAAGGTTTCAAGACCTAAGTAAAAGAACACAAGATGAGAAAATGGGATGTGCCCAAGTTGAACAAGGACAAATTTGCATCATGGAAAAGCAGGATAAGACTGCACCTATCATGTATTGGAAATGATTTTACTCAATACTTGGATACTAAATATGTGTTGCCTACATGACCTCACACACATGAGAAATTAAGAGAAAAATATGAGCACAATTCTATGATGATAGAACTTGCTTCCTCACTCTTCGATGTTGAATTTGAAGATGTCAAAACTTGCACCTCTACAAAGAAAATGTGGGACAAATTGAAGCTGGTACATGGAGGATATGCTAATGTACTAAGAGCTAAGTTAGAAAGCCTAAGAGGTAAATTTGATGACCTAAGAATGAGAGAAGGAAAAAATATCACTCAGTATAGTTGTAGAATAAAATAGGTAGTCAATGCTATCCGAGGAATTGGAGGCATAATTGAAGAAGAGATAGTGGTAAGCAAAATCCTAAGAACCTTACTACCTATATATGCTATTAGAGTATCTTCTATACAAGAAATGAGAGAAGTAGAAAACATTAATGTCACTCTAGATAGCTTGGTTGGTAGACTGATTTCATTTGAGATGAATAACTTTGATAACAGTGTCTTACCATGTATTGAGTCTGCATTCAAATCTTCTTTGAAAATAAATAAGTCAAATCATAAATAAACTATGATAAATGATAGTGAAATTGATAATGATGACCAAGATCTTGATGAGATTGAAGCACTAATGGCTAGAAGATTGAAAAGAGGCAAAGGTAGATACAAAGGCAAATTACAACTTGTACGTTTTAATTGTAAACAGATTGGACACTTTGCTGCTAGATGTCATAACAAAAGAAAAGATGACAGAAGTAATGATAGATCATATTAAAAGAAGTTTGATAGAAGTGACAATAGAGATTACCGAAGCAACCAAAAATATGAAAGAAGAGATACCCGAGATGACAAGGACAAAGGGAAGAAATCTTGTTACCTAGCTAAGAACAGAGTTGGAGACACCGACACCAAATTTGATGAAGATATTGAGATGGTATTTGTGGCCACGAAGGATGATTCAGACGAAGAGGAAAGGTATGTAGAGACTGCACTCATATCTAAGGTTAGTAAGAATGATGTTTGGATTATAGATAGTGGTTGCACTCACCACATGACCGGTGATAAACAAAAGTTTGAAACTTTTGAGTATTATAATGGTGGATCAATAAGAATAGGTAATGACTCACCTTGTCTAGTTGAAGGTAAAGGAACCATAATGTTGAATAAACTAATCAAATGTGAAAATGAACACTGGGTAAAAGGAATTAACTATAATCTATTGAGTGTATCACAGCTGAATAACATAGGTCACCAAGTTCCATTTGAAAATAAGAAGGCAAAGATCTTTAATGAAACAAGAAGGTTGATCGGAACTGGTGAACAGACAAAAGGTAACCAATTCTATCTTGATGATATAAACACCACTTGTTTAATGGATAGAAATGAAGACATGTGGTTGTGGCATAAGATATTATGTCATATGAATTTTGACAACATGATTAAGATAAGCAATAAAAGGAAAGTAAGAGGCTTACCGAGCATGTCAAAGCCTGAGCATATCATGTGTAAGAATTGTCAAAAGGGTAAGATGATAAAGTCTAGTTTCAAGAGAAAAACCCATACATCTAATACTATTCTATAATTAGTCCATACTGATCAATGTGGACCCATGAGAACTAAGAGTTACTATGGTGATAGATAATTCATTCTCTTTGTTGATGATTTTATTCTAGAATGATGACAATTATGTTCTTAAAAGAAAAACCATAAGCATTCAAGATGTTTCAATGGTATAAAGATATGGTGGAAAAACAAAGTGGTAAGGAACTAAAATTCTTAAGATCAGATAGAGGAGGAGAATTTGTTTCTGATGAATTCACTAACTTTTGCAATGATCATAGAATTAAAAGATAGGTTTCTGCACCAAGAACACCACATCAAAATGGGATTGCTGAAAGAAGAAACATATCCATTGTTGATTGTGCAAGAACACTAATGATTGAGAAAATCATCACTCAAACATTCTGGAGGGAAGCTATCAGTATTAATGTCTACACATTGAATAGAGTACAATTTAAGAAAGATGTCAAAAAGACACCCTATGAGCTATGGTATGAATACACACCCAATGTAAGTTACTTCAAAATTTTTGGATGTCAATGTCATATTTTGAAAGATGATAGAAATGGAAAGATTGACTCCAAAAGTGAAGAAGGTATCTTTCTAGGGTATTCCACCAAGAGAAAGGCTTATAAATGTCTTAACAAGTCCTCTAACAAAATCATTGAAAGTGCAAATATCAGAATAGATGAATATGTAGATAAAAATGATGAGGAAAGCATAAAAGAACTAAAAGACTACAACAAGTTTGTTTACACTTAAGAACCTGACACTCTGCCTGAGCAACAGTGTGTCTCTCCTGAGAAACAAAACATTACACCATAGCATTAGGCTACAAATACCAAAAAATCAGAAAAATGATGTTTCGAGTGATGAAGAACAGAATGAAGGTCAAGATGATGATCAGAATGATGAACAAAGAGCTGAACTGATACTTTCCAAGTATGTCATAAGGCATCATCCACAGAACCAGATCATAGGAGACAAGAAGGCTGGAATGAGAACTAGAAGTAAGTCACTAAACACTAGATGTTTAATTTATGATTTTGAGCCTAAATCTGTTAATACTACACTATAAAATGAAGAATGGGTCAGTTATATGAATGAGGAAATATAACAGATTGAGAAGAACAGAACATGGACATTAGTACCTAGACCAGATGACAAGAATGTCATCGGTATAAAATGGATATTAAGAAACAAGCTGAATGAGAATGGAGAAGTCACAAGGAATAAAGCAAGATTAGTATGCAAGGGTATGCACAAGAAGAAGGTATTGAATATGGAGAAAAATTTGCACCCATTTCTAGACTAGAAGGAGCAATAATTTTACTGCACTTATTTTGCATTCAAAAGATTCAAGGTATACCAAATGGATGTCAAATCTACATTCCTAAATGGAATACTATAAGAAGAGGTATACATTGAACAACCAGAAGGGTTTGTTGATCCCGACAAGAGAAACATGGTATGTAGACTACATAAAGCCTTGTATGGATTGAAATAAGCACCTAGAGCTTAGTATGAAAGACTTCACTCCTATATCATAAGTATTGGATTTGTAAGAACAAGTGAAAATAGAAATCTGTACTTAAAAGAAGATTCTGATGAAAATATTTTGATTGTTGAAATATTTGCTGATGATATCATATTTGGGGGTAATGATATGTTATGTAAATATTTTTCTAATGAAATGAGCAAAGAGTTTGAGATGTCAATTTTTGGGGAGATCAAATTCTTTCTTGGTCTACAAATTCTTCAACAAGATGCGGCCATATATATCACACAATCCAAATACATCAAGGAAGTGTTAAAGATATTCAAGATGGAAGATTCCAAGCCAGTTGGAACACCTATGGCAACGAGATGCAAGCTGACAAAAGAAGATAAATCAAATGAGGTAAATCAGACCTTGTATAGATCAATGATTGGCAAACTAATGTATGTTGTTCATACTAAACTAGATATAGCACATGCAGTTGGAATAGTTGTAAGATTCTCTGCTAATCCCAAAGAATCACATATGACTGCTGTCAAGAGAATTCTAAGATATCTAAAGAACACCGAGGACTATGGCATATGGTATAAAAGAGAAGGAGAATTTGAGCTTCAAGTCTATAGAGATGCTTATTGGGCTGGAAATTTAGATGATAGAAAGAGCACAACTGGAGGAACATTCTTCATGGGTGACAGACTTGTCACATGGATAAGCAAGAAGCAAGGATGCATCTCACAATCTACTATAGAATCATAATATTTGGCTGATGCTGCAAACTGCTCTAACATTGCATGGATCAAACAGTTACTTGAAGGTATGAATATGAAAATTCTTGAGCCAATGATTATCTATTGTGATAATACCAGTGCAATAAACATTTCTAAGAATCATGTCATGCATGTTAAGAATAATCATATTGCAATCAAGTATCATTACTTAAGAGAACAAGTGCAAGAGAAAGAGGTGATACTAGAATATGTTCAATCCAAGGAACAATTAGCTGATATATTCACAAAGCGATTACCTAAAGATACATTTGAGTACCTGAGAAATAGACTAGGGGTCTGACCCTTGTCTATTGGTCAGTAAGTTGACTAGGAGGTTGCATCAGCCTACACATAATCAGAAGATCATTCATGTTGATGCAAGCAAAGGGATGGACTGCAAAGATACATCAGTACACAGAAAGGTACATATCTACACCAAACACCAGAGTCATTGTATTGTTGATGGATAGGGAAATTCAAGGAGTATATTATAAAAAGGTTGAAGGATATAAATTTGGAATTGTTGTCAAAGGTAGAGAATATCAAGATGAGAGAGAGTATCCTGAGAATATCAAAAGGGAGAGAAGTATCATAAGGGAAAGATAACTTAAGGGAGAGAGTATATCTATATTTTTGTCAAAGGAAAAATAGATGATCAAGGAGAGGAACAATCAAAGGGAGAGACAACATAAAGAAGAGATTCTACAACACAGGGAGAGACAGAAACAAAAGGTGCTACATATATCTAGTGAAGGGAATGACTATTGAAGAAAGCACTCAACAAGAAACAAATCTAAGCTATATGAGCTTATTGAGAGCCAAACATTTGTATTAGTTATAGAATAATAAGATTAGTAGATTGATGAACTACAACTCATATATTTCATATTGTATTAGTAGTAATTTAGTGTGTTGCCATCAATGCCAAAGGGAGAGATTGATGAACTATAATTGATTGAATGCTTGAAGATGTTAAGTTGATGATCACTAAGTTGTAGAAAGTTAACGCAAGACATTAAATCAGTTAATGTATTGCATTGTCATTGATGTCAACTTGATATAATCTAATTGGTTATATACAAAGTGTCAAAGAATTCAAAGAACCATAGAGATTAAGGTTATGCTATCAGTAATGCATAAAATTTTAGTATGCACTAAGTGACAATAAACAACGACAGACAATGCACCCTGACAGATAGAGAACACCAAGAGGAAAGTCACAATGATACTCAAGAAAGAAACCCAAGCAAGCATTAATGATGAGTAGAATCATAGTGTTACCCGATGGACAAACAACCCTGACGAACACACAAGCCTGACGGAGATGCCTAAGGAGAGCTGAAGCGTTGACCGAGCTAACAAGGAGTTAAACACCAAAAAGAACTGAAGTTCAGAAATGACAAAAGACTTAGCTGGCAAGAACTAAAGAAGGAGTTAACTGGTTGATAACATTGTTTTCATCGACAATTTAAAATCTAGAGATAAACGAGATTTTTAAAGTTTTTTTATTCCAGTTGTCAAAGAGAAGTCTACGGGATAAAACTGAAGTAAATCTTTAAAGCAAGCTGAGAGGCAAAAATTGCGGATCACGCCAAGAAAAAGAAAGTCAAGGACTTAGAAATGGTGAAATCATGTCTATAAAGAGACAATCTAATTCATTGTGAATTAGGGGTGAATAGAGAAGAGGATGCTGGAGAGATATTGGTGAAGAATGACTTCATACAGTCTTGATCAATCAAGCTAAAGAATAGAGCTAAATATTTCTGCGAACATCGAGCAACAGAGAAGCACAGCATCACCGAGAAGAAAGAAGTGGAGTAAAGGTATTGAAAGGAGACATTGATCAGAAAGGTATTATGAGCTTACAATTGATCTAAACATATGCAAAGTAGAGTTGTTTATATGAACAGATCATGTATTGTTTCAGTTTTACCATTGAATCAGAGAAGTCTCTTAACCGATTAGGATCTAAACAAATCCTTTATATGTTGAGATACATCCCAAGGAGTATCAAAAGGTTAATTCATGAAGATAGCATAAGTGAAATGCCAGATATCAAGTAATTAACCATTAGTGATAAATCCTCTAACAAGGTCACACTTAATAGTGTGTTTGTAACCTTTAACATGGTTGGCTCTTCACCGAGCTCACTTCACAAGAGTGAAAATTTTGGGTTACCGGTCCCAAGTGGTTTTTCCCTTAATAGGGTTCCCATGTTAAAAATCCATGTGTCAAATGTGTTTATGAGTCATTGCTTTCATTTTTTTCTTTACAAATTACTAAAACTGGATTGATCGGTATACACTAAGTTATTTACTGTATTTTGGTAAATGGTAGAATGCTAATTGGTAAAGATCAAGAATATGGTTTTACAGTGAACTCTGAGCAGTATTTATTTGAGAAGATAATCTAAAGGCATTCATCTTGTAGGACTGAAGATAACTAGAGGCTTAGAATTGTGGTAATAAGTTTTTGGGTTAATTTATTGGAATATTTTTGAGGCCACTAATTCACCCCCCTCCTCTCAGTTATTCTAACAAGTGCTTCCATTTTAAGACAATACAATATTTTTGAATAATTCCTTCATATTTCATTACAATTCTCTATATTTTAGAAGGAAAAACTAGTAGTTCTTAAAGAGAAAGCTAGTATTTCATAGCATTTCTTGTATTTTAGGGAATACTAATATTTCTTCACAATTTCCTAAATACTTTGAACAATTCTTTATATTTTAAGGAATTCTAATATTTTTTGAATTTCTCTATATTTTTAGGAAGACTAATATTTCATAACAATCTATTATGCTTTAGGGAAACTAATATTTCTTTGTGATTTTCTATTAAAATTAGTTTTTTTTTAATAATTAAAGACTAATTAAGCCGATATGCTTTTATTGTGGGCATCGCCCACTGACGAAAAAGAGTCATGCGTCAGTAAATTGTCTTATACCATGTGAAGACAGTTGTATCATTACTGGTAATAATCATGTTTTGCATTGGTAAATTGTCTTATACCATGTGAAGACGGTTGTATCATTACCAGTAATAATCATGATTTTATGTAAGACAGTTGTTCTTTTTCATATCAAAATAGTTAATGTCACATTATTCATATATTTTATATATGAATTTTTTTTATAAAAAATATATTCTAAGTATTCTTAAATTGATATTACTTTTTATCTTCTATTTTAACATTTTCCATATGATTTATATAGAAATCATGTAATCTATAATTTGTTTTTTTTTCAACAAAAATTTATCTATTTTTAATTTAATAATATTTATATGTTAAATATCTAAAAATATATAAATATTTTTTAAAATAATTTTATTTTTTTAATAGTTATGAATATTTAAAATATTATAAATTAAAAATTTAGATTATGTTTAAACAATATTAATTTTATTTTTAAATGGAGGAAAAAATTGGTGCATTTTAATTTTAAATTTCTTGAATGAGTAACAATAACTCTTTTATAAATATTGTATTCTTACTGGTAATAATCATGTTTTACACTGGTAAATTGTCTTTACCATGTGAAGACGGTTGTATCATTACTGTAATAATCATGATTTTATGTGAAAATGATTGTTCTTTTTCATATCAAAATAGTTAATGTACTATTATTCATATATTTTATATATGAAATTTTTTTTCTATAAAAAATATATTCTAAGTATTCTTAAATTGATATTACTTTTTATCTTCTATTTTAATATTTTCCATATGATTTATATAGAAATCATGTAATCTATAATTTATTTTTTTTTCAATAAAAAATTGTCTATTTTTAATTTAATAATATTTAGCGGTTGACGATTTTTGAGCTTACTTAAAGCTTTCGATAGTTATCGTTGGGTACTCTCAACAATTAAACATTGTAGTTTTACCGAGATGCATGGTAAAACACATTTTGAACCGTTAGTTTTAGTGGCACATGAAAGCAATTTTAAGTGATTCCTACTCTTCTTAGTTGAGGATGAATTCCGATATCTTGAAAATAATTCGTTCAGATTCTTGTTATTATCAAAACTACTGGAAGGCTTGAGTCCGTTGACATTCTGATGCTCTACTTACTGGGGTCGATTTGGAAGAAGACACCTTTGAAATTAGGGGCTTTGTTTAACAGGTGTGTGTTTTTATCATCCAAGTTTTTAGTATTTTGTGTATGTAATGATGTTTCTGGTTTGCTAAAGGAGTATCAAGTTTGAAATTTATGAATTCTTTTGAAATTTGATTACTGGTACTGGGTGGGTTTTGTGTATCAGGGATGTGCGGAGCATGGAAAAAATGGTTCACAAGTCTCTGCTTCTAAGTTATCTCCATTCGTAAGGTATTGCATTTATGTCGCTATTAAATTTGAGTCCGTTTTGATTTTTCTGGACATATAATTTAGTTAAGCATTTAGGGTAAAACTAAATGACTTCATCTTTGTTTTTTTGTATGTGCAGAGCCCCCTTTACCTTCTGCTCAGCAAAATTCTATAAGACCTCTATTTGTTACTGCCACATAGTTTTTTCCCTAAATATTTCTAAATAGTGGATGTATGCACTATTTTTGTGTGCACACCATTAACATATCCATCCTGTTTTCTTCCGTTCTGTTCCATTCTAGGCAATTCCAATGTCAATGCATTTAACATCTCCACCATTGGCAGATTATGTATTTGTTTTGGGCGCTTCACACTCAAAACCCCATTCTCCAACTTTGCCAAGATGCCCTCCACATTCATGTTCTCAGGGACGCAGAATCTGACGCATTCAGGGCTTCAGATTGTGAAAAGGCTATGTTCGGTGAGACAAAAAAACAACTTTGGGGATTACAACGTTCAAAATTTCTACTTCTTAATTGAAGAAGATTACCAAATAATCAGAATCCAGTTGTTTTGGTGACTAACAAGTGGATCCTAAAAATTTTGCCAAACAAGCACCCCCAAATGGTCATGAATCTATCTAAAACTCAGAACCCCTCCAGAATCCTGCACAAACCCTTTGTTCCGATTCACTCAACACCCTTTGCATGTGACTAAAAACTTCTGGACAACTTGGATGAATTCCCACGAGGTTTAATTACTCCACAACAGAACACCACATCAACAACATCCAACTGGTCTACCCATCAAGTTCTATAAAATCTTCCCATGAGATATAATTTTTAAAGACAGTGCACCATATCAAAAAATACCCAGCTGATTTCTCCCTTGATTTTGGGGAAACAATCAAAGCACTGGAACAAAAAATACCAATAGTCTAAAAATTGACAATCCAAATCTTACTTTCAAAATCAAAACATATAGGCTTCTACAGCTCTGTAAACCCTCTTATTTTGGGGAGGTAATCAAATCCTGGAGGAGAAAATACCTAATAATCTCAAATTTGACAAACCATATCTCATTTTCAAAACAAAACATAGGGCTTCTACAGTTCAATAATCCCCTTCATTTGCTTGTATACATTTCAAACCAAACTACAACAAAATCTAATTTTGTGAGATTAACAATGGAAAAATCACAATGATGAATTCAACCATACCTTATCCTTTTTCTTCTGCCTGTTGTCTTTGAATGCCAAATGCCACTAGATGGATCTAAGATTTTAGGCGATCAAGTTGGCAAGACCTCAAAACAATCAACCACTGATACTGATCGAACAATCACCAGATGGTCCAGATCGAATCGCCCAATTCGATTCAAAACAATCCCCACATCTTACATTTGCCACAAAAAATGAAAGGTGACGCTTGCTCTTTAAGACTCTTGGGACACATCAAACCCTAAAAATGGATCTCATGCTATGAGATTGGATTAGGAAAACATGGCTGTAAACATTGTTTCAACAACTATCAGATATGAAAGATAATAAAATTAAATGAATGGAATTGTGACTAGAATGACAGAGCACACCGCCCTGCGAAGCCCTCTACACCTCAGAAAGAGGATCAATGACTTCCCTCGAAATGAACAAAATCTGGTCTTTAACAAGATGAAATTTTTTGCAATTTGCCGCTTTCGCCAACGTGGATTGTATGGTAAAATTTCCCACATATACTAAAATAATGGAAAAAGGTAATGATTCTTTGAGGATTTAATATCTAGAAACCATAGAGGAGAGTGGGATGGGACACAATAGTAGGCCATTTATCTGGATTGCAATGGTATTATGTGATTTTGTCAGAATAGGCTCAAAAATCTAAATGGGTCTAGGTGGGAAAATTTCACCACTGCAATATGTGGTAGTGTGGAAGGACTGGTAGTCATCCCAAAACCCATTCATTCTTGAGGAGATTTGGGGGTAGCAAATGATTCGATCAATATTTCTATGAAATTTGCTATGCATTTTCTCTCTTATTGTCTCAGAACGTTCGCTTCATTATACAGACCAAAGAAATAAAATAGATTAGCTGGATACATCAACAAGGAGCAATAGATTTTTAAGAATTATTGCCCATTTCACCATGGTATGAGAAAAATACGGTGCACAAATTTGATTTGGGTTTTGGTTTCCTATGATGCTCATCAACATGCTAGAAGCCATTACGTTGCTACCCAAATTTGGCATGAAATTTGTCTCATTCACTCCATCATCACATATGTTTCCTAGTGATTAACATTCAAACGTGCTTGACAACCCCTCATTTGGCTATCTTTTCATGTTGTAAAATCAAATACATTGATGACAACTAAGTCCACTAAATGATAACTCCATATATTATCAATCTTTCTATTTTCCTTATCTGAAGAAGAAGGCGGCAGCGGCGGCTAAACACATTATCATTGTAATTAATTACAACAACAATGATTATTAGAATTATAATTGAAAACTAATTTTATATTACATTGATTATTACAATGACAATATTAAATTAAATTTAAAATAAAAACTATACAATTTTATATTCAATTTTTTCTAATAAAATAGAATAAATTTATTAGAATTGAAATTATAATTATATTTAATTTTATTATTACAATCAATTACAAAACTTTAAGAGAAAGTACTTGTCACAAATTTATGAAATATTGTAATAATTTAAATTTTAATTAATTATGAAAAGGAATAAATGTATTATTGTTTATTCATTTTATATTTTATTTCATTTCTAGTTATTGTAAAGAAATTAATACTATTTTAAATATTCTTTTGATGAAATTTTAAGAAGTTGATGTAGTTTTAATAGTTTTATTATGAAATGTTTCTTATATTTTATGAATATGATTATTTTGATATAAACTTATCTTAATGTTCTAAAATAAGATGATTCTAAAATCATTGATAGACATTATATATTGATTAACTATTCCTTTAATCATAAAATATGATTTTTTCCTTTCCTAACTAATAAATAAAGAATAATATGAAAAGATAAAATATAAACAATACCCTTACTAAAAACATAAACTTAATGATAATCCTTTTAATTATTTAATTTAGATGCACTTGTCAATAATTGAAAATATTAAAAAATATTTAAATATTTTAAAATATTTAACATCATAAGATGCCCCATCTCATTATACGAGTCACACTTTAGAATAAAAAACTAAATAAAAGAAATCAATATCCGCATTGGATTGAAATGGGAGGAAATAAATATATTTAAAAAATGTCATATCACGTTATAGGGCTGATATGTTGCTTGACACGTGGGGCCCTCAACGTCCTTATCTCTTATGAAGCCCGTGAACTTCGGAATATTTCGATTTAATGTTTTTTAATATTTCGAATAACCTTTATTAATTAGTTTTTTAAATCAACAAAATATCGCCACAATATGACTATTGTAGGCATTGCCACTTTGTTTTAGGAAGTAATTATTATCCATATTTTTAATAATGATGGATATGCAGAAAGTGAAACAATGAGAGGTTTAGATAGAGCTTTGTTCTTATCCACAAGGTCTCTAATAAATCCCAAATCATTAACGATTGATTCATTTGAATGATCATAATCATCCTATAGTTAGAGATAAAATAATTAAATTATAAGTTTTATATATTAGAGGGAGTCTAAAAGTGTATATTTTGTATTTTTTTAAAAGTTCATTATGTTAAATATGATTTTGATTATTTTGATTTTTAGATTCAATTTATTTTAATTTTAATTTTTTTTTTCTAAATAATAGTTTTTTATCATCAAGATCATGTATGTTATTGCTTTTCTTTAATCAATTATTTAGGAAACCAATATGCATGCTTGTGTCCAATTTCTTATAAAAGGTTCTTTCTAACATGAATGATCACTTCATTGATCTTAAGACCCAAGTGTGTTTTCAATAGTTGATTTGACTCATACATGCTTATCTGAAGAATCTTTCAAAAAATAGGAAGTATCAATCTATAATCTAATCCATCCATCTTCCTCCGTCATCTAGCACCTACCCACTTTCCTCTTTTATTCATCTAGGGCATCCAACATTGTTGTACTCACCAACCCCATATACACTAGAACCATAGGATTAAGCTATACGACTCTTTAACTAATAAATATGTTGAAATGTGATACTAAGGACAAGTAATTGAAACAAGCTATTAAATGTCTCCTAAGATTTCTTTTTTTTTTTCAATTTTGATAGGTTTAACAACATAGAAAGAATTTCAACAAAGGGGACAAGTACTATGGTTACAAACAATTGACATCATCAATTACAAAGGACATGACTACCAAACTATAGGAAATCATACACATAATGGACGCAAGCACATCAAATGAGATAGGACCATATCCCTTAAAATATGAGTACATTGTATTGAACACGACAATATTCATCAATACATGAGCACATGCTTGGGGATGCTACTAATTAATTAATAGAAGCTTCTAGGATATATTTGCACCAATTTGGGACCTCCTCCAATCATCTATCGTCTTTCTTAAGTATCCATGATCATCAAATCAAACAATCTTCATCTAACTCAATCCTCTCTCCTTTTTAGTACTAGTGCAACCTCAACTCTCACATTAATGGTGAATGTCTATATTTTCTTAATCTTATATATAGATGACGTGGATAGGGACCCTCGAGAATGCACCATCCATATCTATCTCCATTGCCTTACAAGGGAACTGTTTGTACTCTAGTTGAGTCTTCTTTGTAGCAGGAATGAGCATTGGGGCAACCATATTTGTTATGAGCTCAGGTTTGGAGTTGGGGTGCAGTGATTTGGTTTTAGCATTGAAAGTTATTTTTTGGGAGTGTGATCATAGTGAGAGTGCAAGTGAACTGAAAGTAAGAAAGTGGGAGAAGGATAGGGACATAAGAATTTTATAGACTTATATAGGTGGGGCTTTTATTAATATATCTATTTGTTGTCTTTTCCTACTATTTTTTGTCCATTGGAAGGCTATTTTTTTTAACCTTTATTTCTATTTACCTGTGTACTTATTTTATAATACATTATAATACAACCCTTTTACACATGTATGTGCTTACATTAAATCATGCTTATCATATTCTCTGTTAATGTCATGTTGGAATTGTCTAGGGTTTGGAACTGGTTGGAGGGTTTCATTGCTTAGGTGATTGATTTCCATCTGGAATAGTTTCCTTCTACTTTTGTGTTCGCATACCACCTTTTGTTCTTCTTCTTATTATAAGTTCCTTTGTAGTAATTTATGACTTATCTGGAATTGCGAAGTTCGGTATGTTTTTGCTTTGTAATTTTGTATTTGTGTGTGACGTGTAGCTTAAAGATTTTAGAATTTTGATTCTTGGTTTGTGTTTTAAGATGCTTTATTGTGATTTTAATTTCATTGTGTATCAATAAGGCTCTCTGGAATCCATAAACTCTTTGGGATGTTAGTTCTAGTTAATTTTACATCTATGCTTCAATCACCTCGTCACTATTAGTGTTATAATTGTCACTATCCAATTCAAGTTCTCCTTCACTATTCAAATTTTCTTCTTCCTCCATATTCTAGAGTTTATATATTATGTAGAGATTTTGTTGAATACTTCTGGATGCTAATGGGTGTGGGGGTGGGGGGATTAGCATGTATTAAAACTTAACCAATTATCAATCATTCATTCTAATTAACTTATGTGTAGAAGTAAATAATTGAAACAAAAAGATCAACACACAAGGAAACCAAGATTTTTATATGGAAATCCAATACGGAGAAAACCACGATGACATCAAACTCACTATATGAAAACTGATTACAATGTTTTAGGCCAGAGGCCAAGATCTCATTGCTCATGATTTAGACTTACATAATAAGGTGTACAAAATTAACAAAAGATAAAAGGACTCGCTAATCGCTGAAGATCATTTCTTCATGAAAAGGTACATTAGGAATTATTACAATACAATATTGTTTTTGAATTGAATAAAATCAAATTTCTTGAAATGTTGTTTATAACTCTCTATTTTCTATATATGTAACTGACTTCATCACTACTTGTTTGCACATTTTCACCTTTTCACTACACAAAATACCATATAGAGTCATACACTTTTTGTTGCTTGATCTCCAAAGGATGTCTACCTTTATATATCAATTACAACACAAAATAACATCAATTCAGTCAACCTAATTAGATATAACATGCAACACTTAGACCGTTGGCCCCAAATTTATTCTTGAAAGCATGCATAAGGTAGATAAGACATGTGAGGCATCATACTGTGTCGGCACACCTTCCATTTCCATTAACTTTGCATGCAATCACACAAACCAAAATATCTTGAGTCGGCCCCAAAAGATAGCATTGTTAATGCGTGCTAGCCAAACAATCATGTAAATGTATTGCGAACCTCCAACCCTTCTATGGATGCACAAAATAGAATCTCCTAAAATAAACATGTGAGCATCAGATAATCACAACTCCAAAAACCGTAAAGGTGGAGGAATGCAAGACATTCTTATAATTTTTTACACTATTTCTATCATGCCAAAACGCAAAAAATTACATCCTTTTTTGTGGACTGAATGGAACCATGAAAACCAAGACACGAAAACCTTTGACATCTACCAACATCATATTCCAACCAAAAGGTAAAGTGGATTAGTGTGCCACGATGTAGACCAAAATGCTAAACATAGTTTGACATATTGTCCACTAAAACAATCACACTTAGCCATTTCCATGTTGCAGACAATTGAAGCCTTCTCCAATACTCTAGATAATAATTGAGACATCTAGATATACTACATGAAATCATTTCCAACAATATTCATTCATTAATGCCAACCCATATGTATATATCTGATACTACACCACTTTGTAACATATAGGAACACTACTGAACACAACTTCCAGCTAGAGTTGACATCAACAAGAACAAGTTTGACATCAATGCCAGCGCAATACTCATATTTGCAACAATCTTCCCCCTTTTCATTGATGGGAACAATTTTAAACTATCTACAACATTAGTATATTTTTCCACCTTTGACATCAAGGACAAAGGATGTCTCGAAAATACTATAGATACTCTATTTTACCATACATTACTCCCCCTGAGACCAAAAATCATATCGACAACACATCCTTCACTTATCCTACTCTTATAAACAGTCCCCCTAACTCTACAAATTCCTTAGGGAATGCACCAAAATGAACACGACATAAAACCAAAATTGCATTCCAAAATATTTTTACTTATATGTTAGTATATGTATAAAATCAAAACTATGTTATTGTTGAAAACCTAGACAGATCATTTGGATGATGGCATTATGTTTTTGTGCACAAGTTTGAGTTGAGCCCAAGTAGTCTTCCAATCATCTGTGACAAAATTCATTTAACTAAATTGATTTTCAATCTTTAAAAGGAGATCCTTAACACGTCTGCTACTTTCTGGAGCCTTAATTGACTAGTCCATCTTCTTTGCTTCCTCAAGAAGCTTCACCAAGTTTGTAAGATTCACATCAAATACGGCCTAGAGTCTACAATATTCCTTCTTAATACTCTTCTTATGATTGTTCAAAAGTTTTAACTGTAAATACACATTTTCTATTTGTAGAATATTTCTACCATCTGCATCCTTCTTCAAATCCACAGAATTTGAAAGCTATACAATTTGAGCTTTAAAATCGTTAATCTAATTTTTTATGCCCTTAGTAGAGATGGTCCGTCTATTACAAAATTGGTAAACTTCTACCATGTCATTCACTAATCTTTTAAAACTCCTTATATTCTCTTGAATCCATATGTGTAAAAGTGCACAATTATTCACAAGTTCTTCTAACCTCTTCTCCTCTACCTTCTTCTCCGCCTCATTAAAAATTGATGTCTCTGATTGGGAAGCATTGTTTAACACCACATAATATTGAGAATGGGTGAATCAACATTAACAATGTTTTATCGATATTTCCATAATTCTTAGTTACAAATTATTGAGATAAATAATTCTTAGCAAAATAGATAATAATAAAAACACATACACTTGAACACTTGATTTACGTGGAAAACCCAATGTGGGAAAAACCATAGTGAGAATCTTAGTCACTATATGAAACAATTGATTGCAAATCTTTGGGCCAAAAGCCAAGGAACTCACTCTCATTGATTTTTAGGCTCATTGTCGAGGAACTCACTATTCTAAAGAGAAATTGCACAAAAAATATAGATCTTCACAATTCTATATATAGAACATACTATCTTATAGATAGAGAAAATATGAAAAATATAGGATCTCCTAATCAACTTCTTCAACCATTATGTCAGATTTGCACTTCTTCTCTTCCTTTTCTATGTTACTCAATCTTCACATTCAATACACACATATTTCACAATAGACTTGCATACTCTCATACTTCTTTAATCCATTTACTCATGCATATATATAGTGGTTGTCCATTGAAAATGTCATCAGGGTCAACCTTGAGAAAAATAGGCAATATTAGTACATAGATGGGCAATATGAGAAAAAATATTAATTGTGGTGTACCCCAAGAGATAAAGGGAGCCAAAATTCATCTCAACAAGTCTTCCCCAAATGTTATGATGAAAGAAAATGCATCACATCTTTCTCCAAATCTGGTCGTAGAGGTAAGACATTAAAACATGTTACCGTTCGACTCAAAAACATTATCCAAAGCACATAATTCCATGTGGAGAATAACATTCCATAACACAATCATTATTTACCTCATAGCTCTTACCTTTTCCTATATCTAGTCCAATAAAAATAAAACTTAGTCATGACAAATAGATGACTCATCCAGAAGCCAAGCTTTTACAACAATATCACACTTGTGAGAAGAAATCTTCACCTGCAGAGAAATCTATTAAAAAATATCTAAACTAAAATACTTCACACACCATTTGTCCATGTTCACCAAACTGCACAACCTAAAATGCTAATGTTGAGAAATGGAGAGCATGCTCTGAGCTTGTCCAATCTATTCCTGACAGCTAACCATACTATCAGCAAGAAGCTCATCATAACTTCTTCAAAAGGACAATTTAGAGCTTGTAAGCATGATAGTACAATATTCACAGTGCAAAGTCATTATTTATAGAGCTGCATGTAACCATCATCTTATATGAAAGAATGCAAAAAAAAATTCCATAAGGTCTTCAAATACATTTTCTTGCATATTCCATTTTAAAAATTATCATCTAAACATACAATGCTAAACATTTAATGTCCTTCAAGTACTCATCCTATAAAATTAATCATTAGATACTCTTCTCTTCATATTAACATCTTCAAATCTTCTTCATCAATAAATTATGTAGGAGCATCTTGGGTTCATGGCAATCCTGTATCAAACAAAAATATGTTTTCCTTTTGGAGCTCGGTAGATTGGTGGAGACATTTGGTAAACTGCTCAGTAACTGCTTTGGAGTTCTTGGTGGGAAGCTAGGTTCCTTGTCGACTCGGTTACTTTATTTGGCTCATTTTCACTGAATGGTCTTGGTAGTTGTTCATGTCTGCTCGATGGTTTTTCTATTCTTTTCCCACTGAGTAGGTTTCTGACTATTGGTTCTTCTGGCCAACATCTACAATTAATTTTTAGTCTCAATATTAATTTAGGATCTCTCATTGGGGAAAGTGTGGACTTAAATCTAGGTCGTTGCTTCCTCCTACGTGGATGTTTAGGATCTTTCGGGGACAACCTTTTTGGTTGCCTCTTGTATAAATGTATTGTTCTGTTCATAGATAGAGGCATATCGGAGGAGATAGATTGAAAGTGAACTATAAAATAAGATAGTTGAGTGATTATGTGTCTCACATGCACGAGGATTGTTCTTTGATTATTTTTAATGTATATGGTCATAACCGAGAAGGCCTCACAGCCTGACATGTATGAAGTTTGATGAGTTAATGAAAAGTCTTTACATTCCTTCTCTCCCTCTCTGTGTTTAAAGCTTCCATGTTGTGTTTTGCAAGATGGTTTGGTTTTTGGGAGTGCCTTTGGCCCTATCTACTGAACCTCCTTGCGTTAGGTGGTATCAGAGTGAGGAAAGATTTGAAGTTCCTTCTTGTAAATCCTAATTGGTTATTGTTGTGGGGTAGTAGATTGCAATCTAGCCTACAATAACAGAGGATTTCAAGATGGTTAATGGGAAGTGAGATATAGATCCAAGCCTTGCTGATATGCTAAGGCAGATTGTTGCTAGATTGGAAGTTGTTGAGACAGCCCAGTACCAAGGAAGACATCTTAAGGATGTTAGTGATGATGAATTTGAAGAAGTGTAGGAAGAAGTTGCACCTCACTTGTGATAGATCTAGGAGAAGAAAGACTAGTACAAGATTTAAAAAATTTGAAGTCCACACCACAGTTTAATCCTCCTGAGTATAGTGGAAAGATTGATTTATATGAGTTGATAGACTGAATAGCCGAGATGGAGAAATAATTTGAGTATGAGAATGTATCAGAGGAGAAAAGTGTGAAGATTGAAAGCACAAAGTTGAAGGGTCATGCATCCTTGTGGTTGGATAATTTTCAATTAGATTGAAAGAAGAAAGGAAAAGACAAGCTCAAGGTATGGGACAAGATGATAAACAAATTGAAGGGAAAGTTTATACCATGTGGTTATCATAGTAACCTAGTTAGGAGAATGCAAATTCTGAAGCAAAAAGATAGCTCGATGAAGGATTACACAGAGGAATTCTACAGATTAGATATCAGATATGGACATGCTAAATATGAGGTGGAAAGAATTGCAAGATATCTGAATGGATTAAGGAGTTCTATTCAAGAAGAGATTAGTTTGGTAAATATGGAGAGTATTGAAGAAGCTTATCAGTTTTCCCTGAAAGATGAGGAGAAATTGAACAAAATACATGAGCAAAGACAAAGAGGAAGAGATGGTAGACTCTTTAGAGGAAGAGGTAGATCTTATGGTGAAAATCCTAGATCTGATCAAGACAAGACAAATCAAGACAAAGGTAAGACCGAGTGGAGAGGTCGAAGTTCATTCAAAGGAAGAGGTAATTACTCCCGAGGTGGCTATAACAGAATTGGATTCCAAGGAACTTGTTACAAATTTGGAGAAGAAGGACATAGATCATTTGAGTGTACACATGCAAGAAAGAAAGTTCGTAGTAGCAGAAATGCTTTGGTGCAAGAAGATTCACCGAATGAACCTAAAAAGGAAGAAAAATTGATGGTCAGAAGAATATTGTGGAGTGAACATAAGGAAGATCCAGTGAGGAAAAGTTTGTTCAAGATCAAATGGAGAGATGTCAACCAAGTTTGGAAAGTGATTGTTGATAGTGGAAGTTCAGGAAAGTTGGCATCCAAGGACATGGTTACAAAGTTGTAGTTGGAGATATTGAAGCACCCAAATCCCTATAAAATTTCATGGGTCCAAGATGAGCATACACTCATGGTAAGTGAAAAAGGTTTTGTGAATCTAAAATTGGAAAGTATTATGATAAGGTGTTGAGTGATATCACACCTATGGATTGTCTTTATATTTTATTGGGTAGACCTTGGCAATATGATAGACAAGCTATACTTGATGAAAGATTGAATAACTATACTATTTGGGCTAATGGAAAGAGACAAATATTGTTACCTTTGGTTGAAGAATATGTTGGTGAGATATGTACATCTGTGAAAGTTTGTTTGATGGAAGGTAGGCAGTGTGTTAAGGGTATAAAGAGAAATGATATATGTTATGCTTTGATTCCTAACAAATTGAGTGAGAAAATAGAAGATAAAGTGTCTGAAGAGGTTGAGAAATTTCTCACCGAGTACAAAGAAATCATTTTAGATAATGTACCTAATGGCTTTCCATCGATGAGAGATATTATTCATTGTATGGATCTGATTCCTGGAGCTAGTTTTCTAAACAAGGCACCACACCAATTGACACCGACTGAGAATGAAGAAATTTTTAGGGTTTGACAAAACCAGGAACAATATAGAATAAACAATTATACATAGAAACAATAGAAGAAAGAAACTAAACATAGATAACACAAATTTAACATGGTTCACCCAAAATTTGGGCGATGTCCACCTACACATCCATCCAACCTTTCTTATTATCCAGCAAAAATGTACACAACCTTACAATGCATTATACATCTCAAATGCTTATAACATGCATTTTAGGGCAACCTCTAAAATCGACCATTTTAGGGTTTTACAATGTCGGTCTTCTTTTTCCCAAAAAAGAAAATCTCTTTCCCGAAAAAGCACAAAAAAATTTTGGCCCTTCGGGCCGGCCTTTAATTTGGGGCTACCGCCCCTCACCTCTAGCAACTACCAGACATGTCACCACAATATCAACACCTACTACATGATCAGTTGCCACAATATCAACAATCTCCCACTTGGAGACTGATCAGGCTCCACACTAAACAATCTCCCACTTGGAGACTGGAACCAGACGACAATGTAGTATGTGCAACTCCCACTGGATAAAATAAATTTTTGTGTATTAACCCCATGATCATCAGTTAAGAAGCCCAATAGAAGCTAAGAAAGAAACTAGCTTCTCCTTGGGGACTACCTTCATGAACATGTCTACAGGATTGTCACTTGTGTGAATCTTTTTAAGCCATAATTGGCCATCCTCCAAAATAGACCTTATAAAATGGTACCTAAGCTGTATGTGATTTGTCCTTGAATGAAAAGAAGAATTTTTTTCAAGATGAATGGCACTCTGGCTATCACTGTACAATGGGAAATCTTCCTACTTCTGACCCAATTCCTCTAGAAAACATTTTAACCAAATCATCTCCTTGCTAGCTTTTGTAGTAGCTACATACTCAGCTTCAGTAGTTGAACATGCATTAACTTTGTGCAATCTAGAAATCCAACTGACTGCAGTACCCCCTACAGTGAAAACATACCCTGTAGTAGTCCTCCTTGTATCAATATCTCCTGCCAGATCAGAGTCAACAAATCCACTCAAAGTAGAACTAGATCCTGTGAAACATAATGCCTTTGTAGTAGTTCCTCTCAAATATTGAAGAATCCATTTGACAACATTCCAATGTTCCATACCCAGATTGCTCCTATACCTACTGACAACTCCCATTGCATGAGCAATATATGGCCGTGTGCATACCATTGCATACATTAGACTGCCAACAACTGATGAATACGGGATGTTAGACATTTTATCTACCTCTTCCTGTGCCTTTGGGAACATTTCCTTATTCAATTTGAAATGATTAGCCAATGGTGTACTGACTACTTTTGCATCCTGCATATTGAATCTTTTCAACACCTTCTTTATATACTCACTTTGGGACAAATTCAAAGTTCTATTTTTCCTGTTCCATGTAATCCTCATACCAAGGATTTTCTTAGTAGCACCCAAATCCTTCATAGCAAATGACCTTGCTAATTTCTATTTAATTTCATTTATGTGTTGCATATTAGACCCAGCAACAAGCATGTCATCAACATAGAGTAACAGGATAATGTAACTCCGATTATCCAATCTCTTAAAATATACACAGTGATCAGAATGACATCTATGGTAACCTTGTTCAGCCATGAAACTATCAAATTTTAAATACCATTGGTGGGGTTCCTGCTTTAGGCCATACATACTCTTCCTTAACCTACACACCAAATTATCCTTACCCTTGACCTCATATACCTCTGGTTGCTGCATGTAAATTTCCTCCTCCAAATCTCCATGAAGAAAAGTTGTTTTAAAATCTAGTTGTTCAAGATGCAAGTCATCTGTAGCCACAAGACTTAGTACAGTTCTAATTGAATTCATTTTTACTACAGGGGAGAATATTTCATCAAAATCTATGACCTTTTTCTATGCAAAACCTTTTACCACAAGTATGTCCTTATACCTCTTATTTCCTTCATCTTCCTCCTTCAGCCTATAAACCAATTTTTTAGGCAAGGCTCTTTTTCCTTTAGGTAAAGGGACTAAGTCCCAAGTCTTATTTTTCAACAAGGATTCCATCTCCTCTTTTATGCCTAGCTTCCACTGTTGTTTGGAATCCACCTGCATTGCTTCTTCGTATTCTTCTGGTTCACCAGAATCAGTCAATAAAATGGAATACAAAGAAGGAGAAAACCTTTCAGGAGGTCTACTTGACCTTGTAGAATTGCTAACACTTACAGGAGTTTGTGGGATAACCTATTGTTGCTGAGCATTAGGTACCAGTGGTGCTCCTTTTTCAGGAGTCTCATCCAACACCACATATTCTTGTCTGACCTGTTCATGCTTCTTTTTCTGCAACTGTTCTTTATACATAACCTTATGATTGAATATAATATCTCTACTTCTAATTATCTTAAGATTTTCAAAATCCCATAACTGGTAACCATAGTCATCTACTCCATATCCAATAAAGGTACATTTTCAAGATTTAGCATCAAGCTTGGTTCTATTTTCTTTATCAACATGGACAAAAGCTTCACAACCAAAAGTTTTCAGAAATGAATAATTTACATTTTTACCAGTCCATGCTGCCTCTAGAATACCACCATCCAAAGGGGATGAAGGTCCTCTATTTATCAAATTTTATCAAATAGACTGCAGTGTTTGCAACATCTACCTAGAAATGAAGGGGCAGTCTAGCATGTAATCTCATGCTCCTTGCACGTTCCATGATTGTCCTATTCATTCTTTCTGACACACCATTTTCTTGTGGGGTTCCTGGAACTATCTTCTGCCTTTGAATTCCATTAATAGAACAATAATATTCAAAGGCTGTGCTACAATACTCACCTCCATTAGTGGATCTGAGATACTTCAACTTCTTTCCTATCTCATTCTCAACCAAAGCTTTCCATTTCTTAAATGTTTCAAAAACATCAAATTTTTGTTTTAGAAAATATACCCATGTTTTCCTGGTTGAATCATCTATAAAAATAACATAATAATGAGAGCCACTAAGAGATGATACCTGAGTCGGTCCCCATACATCTAAATGCACTAGCTCTAACTTCTCACTCTTCTTTTCTTTCCCAACTCTGAGAAATCTGACTCTTTTCTGTTTACCATAAACACAGTTTTCCCAGAACTCTAAATTGATATTTTCAGTCTTGGCAAAAAAATTTTAGAGTGAAGGTTTTTCATCCCTTTCTCACTCATGTGCCCAAGCCTATGGTGCCACATTTTTAATCTTTTCCTGCAACATCTATAGTAGCTTTCCCTGCATTAACATTATCAGAAGCAACTAAGGTAGAATAAGTGTTACCAGTACACAGATATAATGTGCCTATCTTTAAACCTTTACCTACTACTAATGAACCTTTAGGGACCTTCCAAAAATTGTCTATAAACATGAATCTTTAGCCTTCACTACCCAGTTTTCCTACAGAAATTAAATTTATTCTTAAATTAGGGACATGCCTTACCTCCTGCAGTACCCAGTCATTTCCATTTGGCAACTTGATCTTTATTTTCCCTTTCCCAACAATAGGACAGGGCTCATCATCACCCAAATATACCTATCCAAA
>MU223392.1:1889564-1912477 GCA_018584345.1 Thuja plicata
ACCCAAATATACCTATCCAAAATTACCTTGAACATAATCTTGAAAATATTTTCTATGGGGTGTAGCATGGAATGAAGCCCCAGAATCAATTACCCAGGAATCATTAACATTATCCAAACATAATATTTTAAAGCATCATGTAAATTATTACTTGCAACATTAGCTTCCTTACTGTTATCTTCATTTCTGTCTCCTTGTTTGTTTTTCCGAGACCAAAATTTTTTCTTCAGGTGACCAGGATTTCCACAGTACCAACAATATTTCTTTCCTTTAGATTGAGAACTTCCTTTATTTGACTTCCCTTGTGACTTTCCATGTGAAGGGCCTTTTCCTCTTTCACTTGTTCTTCCTCTATTCTCCACATTTAAAGCGGAACCTGATGAGGTTGAAGTTTCACCTGTGCTTTTCCATTGCGTTTCCTCACTTAGGATAACACCAAAAAATTCATCAAATTTCAAAGTATTTGAACTAGAGACAAAGTTGCTTACAACCATAACCAAACTATTCCAGCTTTCTCGCAAAGAACATAAAAGTAAGAGAGCCCTAACCTCTTCATCGAATACAATTTTTACGGATGATAATTGACTGTGATGGTATTAAATTTATTTAAATGATTTGATACAGATCCTCCCTCACCCATTTTCATATTAAACAAATGCTTCATAAGAAATACCTTATTCAAAGCTGAGGGTTTCTCGTATAACTTAGCCAATGTCTCCATCAACTCTATGGTTGTTGTTTCCTTTGATATGTTGAATGTTACAGACGGTGCAAGGCACAATCAAATATATCCTAGTGCCTTCCTATCCAAGACCTCCTATCCCTCTGTTGATATACTTCCTTGTTTCTTGGTTTTTCCTTCTAATGGCTTCCACAGGTCCTTTTGATACAAATAATCTTCCATCTACATTTTCCACAACTGAAAATTCTGGCCATTGAATTTTTCAATCTTGAATTTGGAATCCTCCATTGCTCCCACTCAAATCTGAAAGTCCTATCAATCTACAACAACAAACCTAGCTATGATACCAATTGTTAGGGTTTGACAGAACCAGAACAATATAAGAATAAACAGTTATACATAGAAAGAAAATAAACATAGATAACACATAGATTTAACGTGGTTTACCCAAAACCTGGGCTACGTCCACCTACACAACTGTCTAACCTTTCTTATTATCCAACAAAAAAATGTACACAACCTTACAATACATTATACATATCAAACACTTATAACATGCATTTTAGGGAAACCTATATCGCCACAATATAAACACCTACTACATGACCAGTCACCACAATATCAGCAGAACTCACCCAACAAGTTAATGAGTTGTTGCAGAAAGGTTTGATCAGAAAGAGTTCGATTCCATGTGTAGTACCAGTTGTGCTGGCACTTAAGAAGAATGGAGAATGGCAAATGTGTACTGATTCAAGAGTTATTAACAAGATCACAATGAAGTATCAGTTCCCTATACTCAAAATGGATGATATTATGGATTGTTTGAGTGGAGAAAAATATTTTACCAAGATTGATTTGAAGAATGGGTATCATCAGATCAAAATAAGAGAAGGTGATGAATAGAAGACTACTTTCAAGACAAAATAAGGTTTGTATAAGTGGTTGGTTATGAATTTTGGTTTAAATAATGCACTGAGTACTTTTATGAGGTTAATGAATGAAGTTCTAAAGAAATTATTGGGTAATTTTGTGATTGTATATTTGGATGACATTTTGATATTCAGTAAGACCATAGACAAGCATTTGTTGCACATTAGATAGTTATTCTAGAGATTGAAAGAGGAAAAGTTGCTGATTAATTTGAAAAGTGTTCCTTCATGAAAGAAGAACTTGTGTATTTGGGATTTTTGATTTGAGATAATGGTTTTAAGATGGATCCTGAGAAGGTTGAAGCTATACTTGAATAGTCTACATCTAAGAATGTCACTGAGGTAAGATCATTTCATGAATTATCAAGTTTTTACCAAAAGTTTATCAAAAATTTTAGTTCTATTTGTAATGCTATGACTGAGACAATTATAGGAGAGAAGAGAAGGTTCAAGTGGACTCATTGAGCTTATAAGAGTTTTGAGACTTTGTGATGCAAAGTGAGTAGTAGGAAGCCTCCAAATGACTCAAATAGGGCAATACACCCTAAAATACCCCAAATCTCTAAGTCCAAAGTGCTTCACACTTATCAAAAGTGTGGGAAAGGACTTGGTTAAGGTTATCACAACCCAATACCCCAAGGGTAACCTGATCACTAGCTTTTACCAATCCTAAAACACCAACTACCAAGGTTGGCTTTACAAGCACTTGACCCAAATTATCAGCAATACCCCAAAAGTAATTTATAGGACCAGGGGTGACCTATACTCATAGTTTTGGTCTATTTAGGCCCCTAACATATAGTTCCAATGGTTCTTTCACTCACTTGCAACCCATATGACATAGTTGCTTCACAAACCCAATACTAGGCTTGTAGCCTTTTCCTGAAGGATATTTGACCTTAAATGAGATTCTTCAACATAACCCCCTTAACTAATTAGGGATTAAAATACCCTTTATGTCCTAAGACCTTGGACTTAATCCCTAAAACATGAAAATGAAGGAGAGATAGGAAGACACACCAAATTGCTTCTGCAATTAGGGCTAATTAGGCCTACACTTGCACTACAAGTACCTTTTAAATGAATCCAATTCCAAAAATGATGATTGGATCACACGAGGATGTGTAAAAAGGTCTCCTCCAATGATTTAGGGCCTCTGATGAATCCCCAAACAAGAGTTATGATTGCTATACTAATTTTGGAATGGTGCATACATAACAATATACACCTAGGGCATCATGGAAAGCCCATCTCCCTACACTTTGGTGAACCTATCCTGCAAATTCTTGTAGAAATTCATGAAAAAATCCTTTCCACCAAGGGTCATTGAATTCCCATGGTGGAAAAAGGAAATACACCCAATTCTTTAAGAAACCCTGATTTAAGGCCTACAAACCAGGTAGTGGGATTACAAATTCAATAACTTATAAAGTATGATTGATCAACACATGAAACCAAATATAAATGAAATAAGGTTCACAAGAAAAAAAAATTTGGAGTCATACTTTCATGTCCTTCTATCCGTACCAACCTGTATTGATCGACTATTCTCGAGATTTGTAGAGAAATGGTTATATTTTATTGATTTCAAATGCCAAATTTACATCATTAGCCTAACACCCACATGAAAGTGATTTTTTTAGGCACTCCCAATAGTTACATAACATATTTAAACTAATTAGCCATTTGGGAGTTGTTTTACAAGTTTTTGACAAAAGTTGCCAAGTTTGCTCAAAAGTTGCATGACAACTTTTGAGCAACTTTTGCATATTTTGCAATTTTGCAAATTTGACAACCAAACTTGGTCTCAACATTATTTTTGTGATCCCTAGTGGATCCAAACATGAAAAACCTTAAAAAAACCTATTCCTAGGGTTTTGGACCACCATTGACCAATAGTTGACCAAGGGCTCATAGGGTGCCAATCTTGGAACTATGGTCTTACAAGGGGTCCAATGATTAACTCATTATTATAACATACCTATAGGACTCTTAGGAACTTAATGGAAACCCTAAGTTCCATAGGAACACTTGGTTCATTCAGGGTGCTCCTGCACCATACTCCCCATGAGATTTGAACTCAAGTTCCCACTTGAGGTTAACTGGTCAACAATGGTTCCATGTTGTTGGATTTGTTCCTCTGTCATCCAGGTAGCATCTATTGGAGGGAGTCCTTTCCATTTCACTAAGGACTGCATGTACTTATTCTTCATTTTTTGCTTCAGCACTTTGGATTCTGAAATTGTGTCTAACTCCATTGGTTTGCTTGGTGGGAGATCTGTCATATAGTCTCCATCATCTTCATCTTGTGATCCCTGCACATTAGTGATATCTGCAACACTCTTGTAAGGAGTGAGGTCTATAATATTAAAAATAGGAGAAATCAGTAAGGTAGGAGGCAAAGAAATTTCATATGCATTTTCACCCATCTTGTTGAGGATGGTGCATAGTCCAACTTTCTTCATGTGCAATTTTGAGTATCTACCTTTAGGGAGTCTCTCCTTCCTTAGGTATGCCCATACCTTATCTCCAACCTTGAAATGAACTTCTCTCCTTCTCTTGTCTTCTTGTTCTTTATATTTCATGGTGGACGGTTGTAGTGAGTCTTTCACTTCTATCTACACTTTAGAGATCAGTTTGGCTAATTCCTCTCCTTGTGCACTAACTCTAAAATCAGAGGGTAACTCTACCAAGTCTAATGGGATTTTTGGATGAAGTCCATACACTGTTTGGAATGGTGTCTTTCCAGTGGATGTATTCATGGAATCATTAAATGAAAACTTTTCCTATGGCAGGATCATGTCCCAACTTTGGGTGTATTGTTTTTTTAGTCATCTCAAGAGATTTCCAAGAGATTTGTTTACCACCTCCATTTTCCATCTATTTGTGGGTGGTATGCTGAACTATAAGTCAGATTGGTACCCAATTTATTGAAGAGTTTCCTCCAAAAGTGACCTTGAAACTTCACATCTCTATTAGAGACTATTGTTTGTGGTAGACCATGTATTCTAACCACTTCCTTAAAGAATAGATGTGCTATATGGGAAGCATCATTTGTGCTCTTGTAAGGAACAAAATGCACCATTTTACTAAATCTATCCACAATGAAAAAAACACTATCATAACCCTATTTTGTTCTTGGCAAACCCATTACAAAGTCCACTAAGATTGATTCCCATGGCCTATAGGGAATTGGTAAGGGTTGGTATAGTCCTTGGTTAGTGGATACACCCTTTGCTTGTTGGAAAATAGTACAAGATTATACAAACTTCTTGACTTCATTCCCCATCTTTGGCCAAAAATAACTTCTCTTCACCAAATATGTAGTTTTTTCTATCCCAAAATGCCCTCCTATGCCACCATAGTGTTTCTCCTTAATAATATTTGTTCTCATGGAACATTCATGAATTCACAATTGGGCTCCTTTAAACAAGAGTCCATTTTGAATCAGGAAATCAAAAAAATCAGTATGGTATTTGCCTACCATTTTGGTGCATACCTCAAAAATTTCTCCAAATTCTGGATCATCTGCATATAGGTTTTTTATTGAGTCAATCCCTACACTCTGAAGTTGTACTTCCTCAGCCAATGTAACCCTTCTACTTAGGGCATCAACCACTTTGTTTTCCACTCCCTTTTTGTGCTTTATAATGAAAGTATATGCCTGCAACTACTCTATCCATTTGATGTGTTTGACTCCTAGCTTTACTTGACTATTTAAGAAAATTAATGCATGGTTATCAGTATAAACAATGAATTCTTTAGGGAGTAAGTAGTGTACCCACTTTTTTAGGGCTTGTACCATTGCATAAAGTTCTAAATCATATGTAGAATACCTCTTCTTTGCATCATTCATTTTTTTTGAGAAAAATGCTATAGCCTTACCTTCTTGGCTAAAGACTGCACCTATAGCCAAGTTGCTTGCATCTATTTCAATAGTGAATACCTTGTTGAAGTCAGGGAGTACTAGGAGTGGGTATTGGGCCACGCTATTCTCAAGATATTGGAAAGCATCTGAAACTTCTTTAGTCCATTCAAATCTGGTCTTCTTTCCACCCTTTATGGTGTCCAACATAGGAGCACACACATGGCTAAAGTTATTAATAAACTTTCTATAAAAAGTTGCTAAACCATGAAAGCTTCTAACATCACCTTGGTTCTTTGGTGGAGGCCAATTGACTATTGCTTCAACCTTCTCTAGATTCATTTTGAGGGTTCCTTGGGAGATGAAAAAGCCTAGGAAAACACGTTCCTTCTTCATGAACATACACATCTCCAAGTTAATCACTAACTTGTGCTGATGGAGTCTCTTCAAAAATTTCTCAACATGATCAAGATGTTCCTCTTTTCTATGACTATAAATCAGAATGTCATCCAAATATATGACCACAAACTTACCAATAAAATCAATGAAGACCTCATTCATGAGTCTCATGAATGTACTAGGAGCATTACTCAAGCCAAATGGCATAACAAGCCACTCAAAAAAACCCTCAGTTGTCTTAAACACTGTCTTCCATTCATCACCTGGCTTTATCCTAATTTGGTGATAGCCTGATTTTAAAGCAATCTTGGTAAAGTAACAAGAAGTGCCTAATTGGTCTAGTAGATCTTTCATTCTTGGGATTGGAAACCTATATATTATAGTGATTTTTTTTAGGGCTCTGCTATCAGTACATAATCTCCACTTGCCATCCTTTTTAGGGGCTAAGACTGATAGGACAACACATGGACTGAGAATTTTTTGAATTAGTCCCTTCTCTAAAAATTCATTGACTTTCCTTGCAATCTTTGTATGCTGAACTGGTGTCATTTTGTATGGGGCCTTGTTAGGTAAGGAGGAACTAGGTATCAAGTCTATTTGTTGACTGATATCTCTTAAGGGAGGGAGGGAGGGTTGTGGGTAGGTCACTAGCAATGACATCACTTTATTTTGTAAGAAATTCCTTAACTTCATCTGGTATAGGATCATAATTATCAGACCTTATACTATCCTTGGGCTTGGAGATTAGGACAAAGGCTTCAGTTTTAGGTTCCTTTAATACTTTTATCATTTATTTTTCACCCATGGTTATGACAATGGGTTCTTTCTCTATTTTGGTATCAGGCATGGGCTTCATGGTGAATGTTTTTCCATCTTTAGTGATAGAGTAGGTATTTTTCCTACAATGGTGTGTAACATCTACATCATATTGCCAAGGCCTACCTAGAAGGATGTGGGAGGCATACATTTCAACAACATCACAAATAAATTTGTCTTTAAAGTCTGCTATTGAAAACTCTATCTGTGCTTGCTCAGTTACTAAGGTTCATTGACCTTTTGTTAGCCAAGAGACATGGTAAGAAAAAGGATGAGGCTTCTTAGGGAGTTTTAACTTTTGGACCATTTCAAAAGACACTAAATTTTTAGTTGATCCAGAATCTAAAAGTAAGTTACATACCTTCCCATTGCATTTGATCTTTGTCCGGAAGAGATTCTTCCTTTGAGGAGGTTCTTGGATTTGTGGTACTAGAAGGAAGACTTGTCTCATCATTAGGCATGTTCCTTCCTTTGGTTCTAAGTCCCTTGCATTTGCATTTTCTTCTTGCTTATCCTCTTGGATTCATTGTGTTCTCCTTTCTCCTTGGTTGTTATTTTTCCTCTTCTTAGGGCATCTTCTTGCATGGTGTCCCAATTGATTGTAGTAGTAAAACCTTAGGGGTCCATTTCCTCTTCCAGTGTTTGTTCTCCCTCTATTGAAGGGTCTTCTCCTTCTATAGTTTCCTCTGAATTTTTAATCACTATTTTCTTTGTCTCCTTGGTCAGGGGTCCTGCTGCTATTACCAATGTATTGTCCTCTATTCCAAGAGTTCCTCTTCCTCTAAATTTCTTCCCACTGTCATTGCTCTTTCCCTTTCCAAACTCCTATTTTCTTTTCCACTTCTCCTCTACCTTGAGTTCCATTTGATATCACTTGTTTACTATGGTAGGGAAACCTAGGATAATTTCCCCTTGAATGGATACCTTAAGACCATTCATATATCTTGCTAACTTTTCATCTTCATCTTCTACCACATTTGTCTTCATACATAGTTTTAGGAACTCCTGTTGTATGAGCCTACATCCATGTCTTTTTTCTTCAGAATTTGCTTCCTTCTATGGATTTGTACCCCATAGTCTTCAAGCACATATGTCTCCTTGACCAATGCAATAATTTTGTTCCATGAAGAGATCACACTCTTCCCATTCTTCACCCTCTCTATTTGGATGAAGTTCCACCAATTTAGGGCTGACCATTTCAACTTGGATCTTTCTAACTTCACTCTCTTCTTCTCAGGGATGTTCTCACACTCAAAGATTCTTGTCAAGGCATCTATCCAATCCAAGGCTAAGTCTGCATTCATCTTCCCATTAAAAGTTGGCAAATCCAACTTCTCCTCCATGGTTCTCCTCCCCATAGATATCAAGGCATCTAGAAGGGGTCTCTAGTCATTAGGAATGTTCACATCCTGATCAGGGGTGTCATCTTCCTCTTCACCCCCTTCTTCACCACTAGAGGTGTCTTCTTTTCCCCTCTCTACCTTGTTCTCCAACTCTTGGAGTCTTCTTTTCAATGCTGCATTTTATTCCCTCTGTTCTCTCACCATCTTTGCTAGTTCAATGTTTGTAACCCTTGAAGGGATATCTTCATCCTCAAGAGAAGACGTAGCTCTGATACCACTTGATGCAAAGTGGATAGTAGGAAGCCTCCAAATGACTCAAATAGGGAAATACACCCTAAAATACCCAACTCTCTAAGTCCAAAGTGCTTCACACTTATCACAAGTGTGGGAAAGGACTTGGTTAAGGTTATCACAACCCAATACCCCAAGGGAAACCTAATCACTAGGTTTTACCAATCCTAAAACACCAACTACCAAGGTTGGCTTTACAAGCACTTGACCCAAATTCTCAACAATACCCCAAAATTAATTTATAGGACTAGGGGTGACCTATACTCATAGGTGTGGTCTATTTAGGCCCCTAATATATAGTTCCAATGGTCCTTTTACTCACTTGCAACTCATATGACATAGTTTCTTCACAAACCCAATACTAGGCTTGTAGCCTTTTCCCGAAGGATATTTGACCTTAAATGAGATTCTTCCACATAACCCCCTTAACTAATTAGGGATTAATACACCCTTTATGTCCTAAGACCTTGGAATTAAGCCCCAAAACATGAAAATGAAGGAGAGACAGAAAGACACACCAAATTGCTTATGCAATTAGGGCTAATTAGGCTTACACTTGCACTACAAGTACATTTTGAATGCATCCAATTCCCAAACTAATGATTGGATCATGTGAGGGTGTGTACAAAGGTATCCTCCACCAATTTAGGGCCTCTAATGAATCCCCAAACAAGAGTTATGATTGCTGTCCTAATTCTGGAATAATGCATACATAGAAATATACACCTAGGGCATCATGGAAAGCCCATCTCCCTACACTTTGGTGAACCTATCCTGCAAATTCTTCAATAAAATCATTAAAAAATTCTTTCCACCAAGGGTCATTGAATTCCCACGATGGAAAAAGGAAATACACTCAATTCTTTAAGAAACCCTGATTTAGCGCCTACAAACCAGGCAGTGGGATTACAAATTCAATAACTTTTAAAGTATGATTGATCAACACATGAAACCAAATGGAAATGAAAGAAGGTTCACAATAAATTTTTTTGGATTCATACTTTCATGTCCTTCTATCTATACCAATCCGTACTGATAGAGTGTCCTTGGGATTTGCAGAGAAATGGTTATATTTTATTGATTTCAAATGCCAAATTTACATCATTAGCCTACCACCTGCCTGAATGGGATTTTTGTAGGAAATTACAATTCTTACATAAAATATTTAAACTAATTATCCATTTGGGAGTTGTTTTACAAGTTTTTGACAAAATTTGTCAAGTTTGCTCAAAAGTTGCTTGACAACTTTTGAGCAACTTTTGCATATTTTGCAATTTTGCAAATTTGATGACCAAAATTGGTCTCAACCTTATTTTTGTGATACCTAGTGGATCCAAACATGAAAAACCTAAAACAACCTATTCCTAGGGTTTTGTACCATCATGACCAATAGTTGACCAAGGGCTCATAGGGTGCCAATCTCGAAACTATGGTCTTACAAGGGGGTCAAATGATTAACCCATTGTTTTAACATAACTATAGGCCTCTTAGGACCTTAATGGAAACCCTAAGTTCCATAGGAACACTTGGTTCATTCAGGGTGCTCCTGCACCACTTTGAAGAAAAAATTTGTTGAAATGCCTGTGTTAGCCTTACCTGATTCAATAAGGTATTCCAAGTTGATTATGATGCAAGTGGCAGTGCAAAAGGAGTTGTGTTGACTCAAGAAGGTTTCCTATTGATTTATTTAGTGAGATGTTGAATGATTCAAAAGGGAAATATTCTGTATATGATCAATAATTCTATGCTATTGTTCAAGCACTTAAGAAATGGAAACATTATTTGATGCTGAGTGAATTTGTGTTGTATATTGATCATAAGGATTTACAGTATTGGAGTAGTCAAAACAAGTTGAATCAGAGTCATATGAAATGGGTAGAGTATTTGCATAGTTTCACATTTGCGATAAAGCATAAGAGTGGAGTATCCAACCAAGTCACTAATGCATTGAGCAAGAGAAGATCTTTGTTGACTGAACTTAGAATTAAAGTTCTTGGTTTTGATGATATGAAGAATTTTTATGAAACTGACCTTGATTTTTTTGGGCCATGGAGAATGAGTAGAGCACCTGTTCCAGATCAACCGAGTAGGTTTTAAGACTATTTCATTCAAGAAGATATGTTGTTTAAATGAGTTTAGTTATGTATACCGAGAGGATCAATGAGAACCAATTTGATAAAGGAGAAATATAGTAGTGGTTTGGTAGGACATTTTGGCATTGATAAAACATTGAGTTTATTGAAGGAGAGGTATTTTTGGCCTTAGTTGTCTAAGGATGTTAAGAAATTTGTGAATAATTATTGAATTTTTCAAGCTCCAAAAGGAGTAAGTTAGAATACTGGATTGTCTACATTGATTTCTATTCCTGAGAAACCTTGGAGTAATATCAACATGGATTTTGTTCTTGGCTTACCAAGGAAAACAAGAGGTAATGATTCCATATTTTTTGTTGTGGATATATTTTCCAAGATGACACATTTCATACCATGTAGGTAAACATCATATGCAATGCATATAACAAATATTTTCTTCAAGGATATTGTCAGATTATATGGATTACCGAATAGTATCATCTCTGATTGAGATAGTAAGTTTGTTGGCTATTTTTGGAAAAAACTTTGGAAAAATCTAGACACTAAGTTGAAGTATAGTTCTACATTTCATTTAAAGACTGATGGAGAAACAAAGGTTGTAAACCAAAGTTTGGGTAACTTATTGAGATGCTTAGTTGGAGACAAAATGATTAACTGGGATGCGATGTTAGCACAAGTAGATTTTGCATAAAATAATTCAGTGAATGGGAGTACTATTAAGACACCCTTATAGATTTTTACTTTCACACAATTGAGAGGTATATCAGACTTGAGAGATATTGCTAGAGAAGAGAAGAGAAGTGCTGAAGGAGAAGAATTTGTTGAGTTTATCAAGACATTGTATAAGGAAATGAAACATAAGTTTGACAAAAGTAATAAAAAATACAAGGATTGTGTAGATAATCAAGAAGACAAGGTTTTTGAAGTTGGTAATGAAGTGATGGTTCATTTGAAGAAATGCAGATTTCTTGTTGGAACATATGGTAAAATTAAGATGAAGAAATTTGATCCTTGCAAGCTTTTGAGAAAGTTTGATAGTGGAAATTCTTATTAAGTGGAGTTTCCTGATGACATCGATATATAGCCTATATTCAATATTTCAGATTTGTATGAGTATCATTAACCTGATAAAGAAGTGATAGTACCAAGTGATTATCCTAAGAAACATATAGAAGAAGTTGAACAAATTTTGGAACAAAGAATTGGTAGAAGCACAAGATGAAAGGATTACATAGAATACTTGGTAAAGTGGAAGAATAGAATGATTGAATATTCTACATGGATTTCTCAATTTGAGTTGGATTCAGTTCAGGTTGTACCTCACTCATGATTCAGACAATCATTTCTTTTCAACCCTAGGTATCAGATGCAGGAGAATCTTGGGTTCATGGTAATCATGTATCAAAAAAAAATATGTTTTTCTTTTGGAGCTCGGTAAATTGATGGAGACATTCGGTAAACTTATCAGTAAGTGCTTTGGAGTTCTTGGTGGAAGGCTCATTTCCTCTTCGAGTCAGTTACTTTCTTTGGATTGGTTTCACCAAATTGTCTCGGTAGTTGTTCCTGTCTACTCAGTGGTTTTTCTGTTCCTATCCCACGGAGTAGGTTTTTGACTATTGGTTCTTCTAGTCGACATTTGCAATTAATTTTTAGTCTCAACATTAATTTAGGATCTCTCATTGGGGAACATGTGGACCTAAATTTGGGTTATTTCTTCTTCCTATGTGGATCTTTAGGATATTTTTGGGCTGACCTTTTCAATTTCCTCTGGTATAAATGTATTGTTATGTTCACAGATTGGGGGGCAGATTGGAGGAGATAGATTGATAGTGAACTATAAAAGAAGAAAGCTGAGAGATTATGGATCTCGCATGCATGAGGATTACTCTCTTATTGTTTTGAATTTATATGGTCATAACCAGGAAGGCCTCACATCTTGAAATGTATGAAGTTTGATGAGTTAATGAAAAGTATCTGTAGTCCTTCTCTCCCTCTGTAGTTAAAGATTTTGTGTTGTGTTCTGCAATCTAGTTTGGTGTTTGGGAGTGTCTTTAGCCCCATCTACTGACCCTTCTTGCATCAATAAATGATCCTCAAGTTCACAATATAAGAAACTAGAATGATCCTTAAAATGTTATTCATTAATCACCAATCCTTAACTTCTTAATCTCAATAACTAGTCTTTTCCATCGTTCAATCAAAACTTATATTTTCATCTTCGTCAAGTTGACATTAATGCAACAAAAATTGACATCAATGATAACACAAAGCATGTAATGCTAACACCCCCCTTTTCATTGATGGAATAACATAAAAAAAATGTATTCTTTCTCCCCCTTTAACATCAAGGACAAAGGTAACACTCCCCCTTTCAATATAGAACCAACAACCTACATTGTTCCCGTTGAGAGAAGCCACAAAAACAATCCAAGAGACAAAAATAGACAATAATTATTATCCCCTTGGAAAGATGCACTCCTCTAATGCACCTAGTTAGAAAAAAGGAGGGTAGTAACCCAAAATTTCTATCTAAGATACTCAAAGGTATCGATATCTAGAGCTTTAGTAAAAATATCTAGAATTTGTTCCTTGGTAGGCACATACTCCAACTTGACTTCCTTTTCAGAAAATTTCTCCCTTAAGAATGGATACCAGATAGAAATAAGTTTTTTCTTTGAGTACATTTTTGAATTATTTGAAATTTCAATGACACTTGTATTATCACACATTATAGGAATTTATTCATAAAAAAATTCCTACACATCCTTAAGAGTCTTCTTTATCCAAAATATTTGAGTCTAGCAAGATGTTATTGTAATATATTCTTCTTCTACAGTGGATAATGAAACCCAATCTTGTTTCTTACTTGTCCAAGAGACCAATCCATCTCCCAAAAAGAATGAACCACCACTTTTATTTATTTTTTCATCTCCACATCCAACCTAGTAAGAATTAGTATTAAATATTTTAATAAAAATTCCCCATCCCTCGTATACCATAGCCCAGAAATTGAAGTCCATTTCAAATATCTAAATATTATTTTAGCTGCCACCTCATGAGATTGTCTTAGATTGGCTTGATATCTAGAAGCCAAGAAGACTGCATGCGCAATATCTGGTCTTGATGCAATAAAGTTTAGCAATCCACCTATCATAGATCTATATAATTTCTTATCAACCGTAAGATATTCATCATCCTTTCTCAATGAAAAACCAATACACATAGGAGTTGAAAATGTTTTTTAGTCATCCATTCTAAACTTCTTCAATATTTATTTGATTTACTTTGTTTGAGAAATGAAAATACCATCTTCCCTCTACATAAATTGAAGACCAAGAAAAAATGGCATCTCACCAATCATAGACATTTCAAATTATTTATACATCTATTTTAAAACTTCTTGCAAGCATGTTCATCACCTCTACGTATGATATCATCAACATAAACAATTACTACTAGCAACTTATCATCTTCAGTTTTAAAGTAAAGATTGATGCTTTTTGTACGTTTATTGAACTTCTATTGTAGTAGATATTTGTCTAGTCTAGCATACCAATCCCTATGGGCTTGATTAATTTCATACATGATTTCTTGAGTTTGTAGACAATATCTAGATCTTTTGATAGTTTGAAATGATCTGGTTGTTCTAGGTAAACTTCTTCTTCTAGCTCTCTATTTAGAAAAGCATATTTAAAACCCATAAACATACTTTTAAATTTTTGTAAGAAACAAATAATAGATATATTCTAATAACTTCCATCCTAGCTACTAGAGAAGACTTTTCCTCAAAATATATCCCTTTAACTTGATTATAATCTTTACATACCAACCTTGCCTTATTTTTGGTGAATTGTCCATCTTAATTTAGCTTATTCTAAAATACCCACTTAGTTCCAATCACATTTGTGTCCACCAATCTAGGTACCAAATCCCATATTTGATTCTTTTGTATTTGATCTACTTCTTCTTCCATAGATTTTATCCAATATTTATCCTTTCTTTCCTCTACATAATTCTTTGGTTCAATTGTAGATAGAAAACAATAGTTTGAGTTCTCACCTAGCTTATCAAGTCTTCTCCTTGTCTGAACAAATTTATCCTTATCTCAAATAATATTTTCTTCTAAATGATCTTCTAAACGTATCTATTTAGTGTTCTTGGAGTTTGTTAAAATTCTTTCTCTTCTTCCTATGATCCTTCATTCCTCTTTGGAGATTTTATTTCTTTTGGAGGAGTACCAAGGACCTCTTCTAATTCAATTTTAGGTTCTAGAAATGTTTGATCCCATACTTCATTAACTTTGAAATTTACACTTTCCATCACCTTATTCAACCTTATATTATAGCATCATGAAGGCATTATATTTTTCCATTAGTATATACAAGGAAAAACATGATCTACACCATCAGTTTACACTACACCGACAGACAAGGAACAACACTACCCGATGCCAAGGTTACCCGATACTACCAAGTACAAAGCATCTCGACAAACACTATTCATTGTTACCCGATGAAAAAAGGACAAGGGAAACTGGCGATTAACCAAGAGTGCAACCCAAAGAAATAAAAAAGAGAGGAACCCGACGACCAAGAACCGACAGTCAGTTGCATCCCGCAAAAAGTGGATCTAATTTTCCACGTCAGATAAATCACTGAAGTTTTATATTTAGCTTCTTGATTTGTTTTAAATCCATTGTGTGCGGAGAAATAAATGTAATTATTATTGTTTTAATCAGTTCAACTATTTTAAAACATGCAAACTAAACGATCAAGGTCAAGTTGTATACCTTGGATCAAGAGTTAACATTGTAATGCGTGATTCTAGAATAGGTCAAATACTTGTATAAATAGATGCTCAATATATTGTGAACATGTTGTTCGATGATGATTGTATCCACTGAGAGCATCTAAGGATCAAATAAGAGAATTCATGTGGAAGGACAGAAAAAGATCAAATTAGTTTCAAGAACAGATCACAGGATATCGACGATCAGAGAAAAGGTATTAATCAATCACTATAGGTGATATTCATATTATGAGAGCTTTAATGGATCTATGATCAGAAATTATAGATTGCATACAGTCAGGTCAAACATATTGTATTCATTCTAACAAGTGTAGTACACTTAAGAAATCATTTTAGGAAATGTGGACCTAATAGTCCTATTGTAAATCTCTTAACCATGTGCACACATCATTAGTGTTTCTAAAAGCTCTTAACAGAGTATATCTTAACAGGTCTCCACTTTAATATTCCTAACAGGGTAGATCATCATAAGTGATCAATTGTAAGCCTTTACTAGCTCCCTTCCTTTCTACAGATAGTGAAGTTTTGTGGGTGCCATCCCCACTGCGGTTTTTACTTCCTAACAAGAGTTTTCTGCGATATAATATCTTGTGTTATGTGTTTATTACTTTCATGAATGTTGCAAAAAATTAAAGATTATGAGTTAATATTACATGCATAAGAAAGAACATCAGAAATGGTTAGTAATATAGTAAAGAATGATTACTAATGATCAAAGGTGAAAAGTGTTAAAAGTTTTAGAGGTACTGATTCACCCCTCCCCTCTCAGTACTACTTCCCATTAATCCCAATAGTTAATCTCAGAAGCTATAACCTTAATACAGAAGTTATGCACGCTTGATCAACTCACCAAGGAGTATACTGACAAGATAGCATAGATAGATGGTGATCTTCAGACAAGTGCACAAAGTCTTAAAAATAGTGAAGAGGTAATCAAATTGCACAATGAGCAGCTCAAGCAAGCTCAAAAATTGAGACAAGACATACAGATTGCAGAGACAAAATTCAGAGATGAGGTAAATGAGATTCAAGCACAACTCTTACCAGCTCTCTCACTACTGCAACAACATATGACAGAGGTAAGAACACTAATTGCCACCCCAAAAATTTCTATCCTAGAAAACATTTATGATATGCATGCAAGAATAGAGCTAGAGCACATGGCACTAGAACTCCTAAAAGAAAAATGGGAGAAATTTCTCAAAGATATCAAGACAAACCACTCACATATTCTTGACACATCATAAGTTACACATTTTTGTCACATTTTTGACAACTTATAAGTTGTAAATTTTTTTCATGAGTATCAAATAAAGGGGGAAATGATATGTAAAGTCACAGTAAAAGAAGAGGGAAATCAAAAAAGGGGAAATGAAAGGAAGAAATGATTTGTATAGTTAGTCAGTTGAAAGAGAAACAAACAAGGAATGTATAGTATAGAGGCAAGTATACATGTACATATACTTCTACTATACCGATGCATATAGTTAGGGGGAGTCATATAATGACAAAGATATATACATGGTGTACATACTAAACACTTAAGTATTATGCACATATCAGTTTTTGATACTAATGTTAAAGGGAGAGATTGAAGGCATTATATTTTTCCATTAGTATATACAAGTAAAAACATGATCTACAACATGGTTCACATAAAATTAGTGACAATATTTGCTACATCTAATTTTAAAAGATGCAACTTCCCAACCAAGTAAGTAACCAAGTTTGATGATATGGCAGAGTGCAGGAGGAGACTAGGGTTTCATAGCCATGGTGATGACAGACAAAGATGGAAGACTAGGAATGGAACCTCCAATGGCTCAGCGCAACCTTGGAAGCCCCCGTGGTCCTAGGGTGGTTTCTTGGACAACACCAGGCAGGAACATACTCGTAGAGTGCCAGAAGGTTCTCACAAAGTGGATGCTTTGACCACTACACATAGGAGGGAAACAAGATCCAACTGGAAGTGGGTAAGGAGACATGATGAGAGGCCATTAACATATGGAGGGCTCACAAAAGATGTTCCAGCCATAGTGGATAATAAGGTGATCAACATCCGAGTAGATACGTAGGAATGGTAGACTTCAGTGAAGATGCTAAATGACAGAGCCTTTTTCATGAAATGGGGAGGCGGATGGCCACCGTTGCCTAAACTATGAAGTTGGGTCATTGATATTTGGGGACAGGAAGTGATCATCAAAACCCTAACTAATAGTTTCTTCTTGTTAATCATGGCCTCAAGAAACAACAAGACAAGAATCATGTTTAATGGGCCCTTTTTGATGGAGGGAGTTGGTTTCTACATCAAAGACTGGATACCCAACTTTAACCCCAAACAAAAAAAAGTGGAAGAGGTCCCCATTTGGATTAGGCTATATAATCTTCCCCACAAATATTGGACCCCGAGAATTTTCAAAATGATAGGAGACAAACTGGGGAATTTCATCAAAGTCGACGAAGCAATTGAGTAGAAAAGTTTTAGCCAATATGCAAGAATATGCATCATCTGGAAGCCCCACCTGCTATTACCACATGGAATAGAGATTTGTATGGTAGAAGGCTACTGGTGGTAGGAGATTGAGGTTGAGGAAGCAATCAGCCGCTGTAGTAGCTACAAGGAATGTGGACACACGGTGGGGACATGTTTAGTCAAAAGCAAAGGCAAAGAGATGGTAGAGGAAACTACAACAAAGTTCACAAGCACATAGGAGCCAGGACCGTCCAAAAATTGGGAAGGAGAGGATTTCATGCCTGTAGCCATAGTCAAAGAGAGATGCTTGGAGGCTGATGTCGGGGATGCTCCTGTCTTATGTGATGGGCTCAATCAATGTAACCCCAACGTAAATACCGTAGTTGTCTCTGATGGGAACCCTCCTCAGGACTAACAATAGGACCTGAACATGGTGTCTGTTGTTTTTGCGGTAGAGGAAGACTTTCATAAGGTATTGGAGGGTAGTGTAAACCCTAACCTAGTTTTGGAGGATGAGTTACAGATGGAGACTTTAGAGAAGGTGATAATGGCAGATCCAGTCAACCCAAAGAGGGGCAGAAGTTTAGAGGAACAATTGCAAGGAACTCATTCCTTTAATTCCCCTATAAGGAGGATGATATATTTCTTGGGGAATCTCCCAGAGATTGATGAGCTACTAGAAGATGGAGAAATTACTTATAGGGACGAGATTGGGCTCACTGAACAGTGAAATATCTCTCAATCCCAAGCTAAGAGGACAAAAGTACAGGGAAGCTCAATCAAAAGAGGAAGAAAAAGTATGCAAAGGTTGCTGGAGGATGCTGACAATATGAAGGGTCAAACCCATTTGAGATCTGGGAGGGACATAGTCCTTCCTAGGAAGCAATGATGTTCCTTATATGGAATGTCAAGGGCTATAATGCCCTTGACTAAAGACACCTAATCAAGAGAGCTTTGGATCAGGCAAAAGAAGACATAGTTTGTATTCAGGAAACTAAGATGGAAGTTGAGGAGGCAACAAAGGTTTAAGGATTTAGACAACAGTGGTCTGGTTTTTTTGTGTAGGTAGTAGGGGTGTCTGGGGGCTTGGGGATATTTTGGAATCCAAGTATTCTTAAAGGTTAGCCTCTTATTAAGAAGAGGAAATGGCAAGCTCTTCATTCCTCTTCCTTTACTGTCAAACTTTTGGGGGTCTTGATTAATGTTTATGGACCCACCAAATTTGATGAGAAAAGGCAGTCTAGGAGGAGATTGGCCTTTTTTTAGAAACACTAGGGAATGAATTTCAAATGATTGCAGGAGATTTCAATGCTACTCTTAGATTGGCAGACAAATGAGGGGGGGCGGCTCCTTAGGCGCAATTCAAACTGATTTCTAGAACTTTGTACAACACAATCAACTATAGGAGGTCCTGGCCAAGGGGGCCACTTCACGTGGACAAATAGAAGGAAATATTTTTCACACATTGCCAAGAAAATAGATAGAATTTTCTTGGCAGGAGAATGGCAGGCACTACTTATTATTTTCAAAGGCAGTATCCTGGGGTTGTCAGGCTCTGACCACTATCCAGTGACTATGGTGGTACAATAGGACGTGATCTCGATTAGGTGTCCTTTGAAATTTGAGAAGATGTGGTTTAGGGTGGAGGGTTTTTAGGATTTGGTGGATGAGTGGTGGCTCAAAGTGTCTTGCTTTGAGGGTAACACCACCTTTTAGTTCTTTTCTTAACTGAGAAACCTCAAGTAGAAATTGAAGGAATGGAATCAATATCATTTTGGGAAAATTTTCAAGGAAAGAGCAGAGGTTGAGGTGGACTTGTTTTCTCTAAATAGAAAGGTTTTGGAGTAGGGGATGGATGAAGTGGATTTTCAAACCGAAAATATCTTGATGGGAAAATACTCAGAAATCCTAAAAAGGGAGGACATTCATTATAAGAAGAAATCAAGAGAGAACTGGCTGCGAGATGGGGACAGGAACACCGAATTCTTCCATAGCTCTTTGAAGGTAAGGAAAAATGTAAACCACATTCTTTCCATCAAAGATAGGAATGGGACTCTCTTGGAGGATAGTGACAGTATTAATAAGGAAGCAGTTGACTTTTCCTCTTCTCTTTGGCAAGAGGAACGGGCAGACAGGAGGGAAGCTCAGAATAAGGTTCTAAGAGTAATACCAAGCATTGTGTCAGAGGAGGATAGCAAGATGCTAATGAACACAATTACGTTGAGTGAAATCAAGGTAGAAGTTTTTGGAATGGGTGGAGATAAGGCTCCAGGATCGGATGGCTTTCAGGTCTTTTTCTACCAGAAGTTCTAGGAGTTTCTCAAACATGACTTGTTGACTGTGGTCGAGGAGTCAAGAAGAGAGGGCTTCATTTTGAAAGACTTCAACAACACCTTGATTGCCCTCATCCTGAAGAAAGGAAAATCATCAAGGTATGATGATTTGAGACCCATCTCCCTTTGTAATACTGTGTATAAAATTATCACAAAGGTGGCTTCAAATAGGATGACAACTCTTTTAGACTCTTTAATTTCTCTGGAACAAAGTGTTTGTACCCCCAACCAGAGTATTTTTGATGGTATCATTGTGGCCCGTGAGGTGATTCACATGGCCAGGAAGGGAAAGGAAAGGTGAATGATGCTTAAATTAGTCATTCGCAAAGCCTACGACAGAGTGGACAGAGGGTTTTTACTTGAAGTTATGAGAAGATTTGGCTTTGGGGAAGGCTGGCTGAAATGGATCAGAAGCATGATTTCATATTTCAAAACTTTGGTTTTAATCAATGGAAATCCACAAGGATTCTTTAGCACAAGCCAGAGCATCAGACAAGGGGACCCAATCTCCCTGTTCTTATTCATCATTCTGGCAGAGGTATTGGGTAGATTGATCACAAAAAACAAATTGGGGGAGCTTAGAAAGGAATCCAGATTGTGAATGGGATACCACCTACTTCCCACTCTCAATTTGTGGATGACACCTGTTTCTTTGGTGTGGCTTCGATGGCAGAGGCCAAGGTTATGAAATAGGTGCTGAATGATTATAGTTTAGCATCGCGATATTCAGTGAACTGGGATAAGTCAAAAATATTTCTTTTAAACACAAAATTAGGTTTACAAAGATTGATTGCTGGTCTCTTTGGTGTAAGGATTGGTAAAATCCCAAGGAAATTTCTTGAAACCCCTCTGTTTGGTGGCACTAGGAGAGGAAAAATTTGGCAAGTGCTGGTGGAAGATTGGAGGGACATGATGGACAGCTGGAAAGGATAGTGGCTAACATTGGCTAGAAGGATCACTATGATTCAGGCTATAATCTTGGCAATGCCAATTTACTCTATGGCTCGCTTCATAATTCCCAAAAAAGAGATTCAGTTGATTCAATGATGCATGTGGAAATTCTTATGGAATGGTTCGCTGGAAGGTGACAAGATACCCCTGATGTCTTGGCCACAAGTGTGTAGACCGAAAGGTGGTGGAGGGGCAGGGGTGAGGGATTGGTTGCTCTTCAACATAGATCTAGGAGCTAAACTAGTCTGGCAGATGTACAATGCTGGTAAATAGAGATGGGTCAAAATCTTAAGAGAAAAGTATTTGGATAACCAAGAGAATGATCAGATAATTACCATTGTGGATCCTCCGAGAGGTTTGGCCATCTAGAATTTCCTCCTCAGTTGCAGATTACTAATCACAGATCATTTAACTTGGAAGATTGGGAATGGGGAGAAGATAGATTTCTATCATGAATCATGGGACAGGGGGAAGAAATGAGATTCCTCTGGGGTCCCTCCAAGAGTTATTGAGATGATGCAACAACTGTGGGGTACCTGAGTCAGAGATTACATAGATGCTCAGCCAATAGAATTGGGATGCCCAAGGAAATGGAAAGACCCCACAATACTGGAATCAATAATGAAGATAAGGATTGGATGAGACAAATCCTAGTAGAAAGGGCATTAGCTGCATCTCCTTCAAAGGATCATCTCATTTGGTGTGGTTCCAAAACTGGAAACTATTCCGTTAAGATTGGGTATCAGCTTTTGGAAGGGAATCATAACAAGGTTGACTGGGAGCGACACCTATGTTGAAACAAGGAATGTCTACCCAAAGCGGGTGCTTTTACATGGCTCACAGGCAATGAAAAAATCCTAACAGGTGAAAGACTTAAGAGAATGGGTTTCTAGGGACCCTTCAGATGCCCCCTATGCAAGGAGGCAGAAGAAATGGTTGACCACCTTCTACTCCACTGTAGCTACTCCCACGAAGTGTGGAACATGGCCAAAGCCAAACTGGAGTGGTCTTGTCCTTTGATGGAAACCTTAGAAGGATGGCTGAAAGCATGGCTGGAGAAGAAACATGGTTCTATTTTTAGAGTAACTTAGATGGTAATCCCGTCAACAACTTTATGGGAGTTATGGAAGGAACAAAACAGGAAAATATTCCAAGGTAAGGAAGAGTTGCTAAGTCTCTTTGGTCAGCGACTTGAGAGAGACTTAGTAGAAGTCATCTCTTCGACAACATCCTCATCAACCAAGCACAATCCTACCTTCATGTGGTTTGACGCATGTTTGCAAGCCAAGTTGCCCACTATCAAATTTCGGCCCGTTAATGGGTCTGTAAGGGTTAATCCTCTTTTTAGGAAGGATAGGTGTGCCTAGAAACCGCTAGAGGAAGGCTGGATCAAGATTAATTTTGATGGGGCTTCCAAAGGCAACCTGGGCATTTGCGGGTGTGGAGGCATCACACGAGATCACAAAGGCAATATAGCAGCTCTCGCTGCCAAGAGGTTACTGTGTGCATAAATGTTGTCACACTTCTATGAATCATTCCATTCAAGGTTGCTCAAGAATGAGGCCTCAAATATCGATCCATAGCTCTCTAGTCATGGATGTGTAAAAATGTAAAATAAAGGCCCTCAGATAGACCTGGTTGTGTCTATTGCAAATACACCATGAAATGAGAGATTCTAATGCATGAAAATGAAATCTACTCTATATGATAACAATGCATAAAAGGAAATTAATCTAAATGATAACAATGCATATTAATCTATGAAAGGAAATGCAAATGCAAGATTAATCTATAAAAATAAGCATGATTCTAATCTATATGAATAGCCATGAATGCAAGAAAGAATGAGACAAGAAGAGAGAAGTTGCAATATCCAAGCTCAAATGCTCAAATGCTCCTCCAAAATTGCTCTCCAAACCTGCAACATAA
>MU223392.1:1912693-1922805 GCA_018584345.1 Thuja plicata
AGTGCTTTAAGTGGGGATTTTTATTTATTTAATTAAAAGAGGGGTTTTCTTTCAATTAAATAAATTAGAAGAATTTTATTTAATTAAATGGGGGAAATTAAATTTAATTAAATAAGAGGAATTTTATATAATTTAAAGGGAGGTTAAATCTTACAATTTGATCAAGGAAATTAATTTGAATTGAAAATGTTTCAAAGTATTGATTCAGAAATTTGATAAATTGATAAAATAATAAATGGGGCCCAAAGTCTAGGCGACCATTTTAGGGTGCATACAGTTACAAGATGGGACCAATACTGAGGTAGAATGTGAAGATGCAAAAGAGGCTATCTTACTAGGAGTTAAGATGGGCTTCAGGAAGGTGCATTTGGAAGGGGATTATGAAATCATCATAAATGGGATCAAGAAAGGAAAACTGGAGTCTTGGCATCTTGATAAACACATTAATCAGATTAGGTGATTTTTACTGGAGTTTGAAGATTTCTAGATCTCCCATGTCTATAGGGAGGCAAATGTGGTGGCTGATAAATTGGCCAACCTGGGAGCAAATAATCCTCATGGGAATCAGAATGATATATTTGAAGACTTTAGTCTTCTCAAATTTGATTAATTTGAAGTTGAGTTGTATTGATTACAACCCACTTGGCTCCCTCAATGGAGTGACTATCAATAATTACCCCCGATCAAGAAAACTCATGGGAGAGTAAAGCACCACATGTGATTAAGCCACACGTAGGAAGGAATTGGATTGCGTGATTCCAGACCCTTCATGGGAATACATTTATATTTGAATAATGACCTCACTTCTCAACACAAGTTGAATAGAGCTTTCCCAGAGGTGAAGTTTCAGTCATGGAGGAAAAATTTGCTTTGGAATCATGAAACCAAACATAGGCATACGAGGGACAAGTTACGGTCTGACGCCTGAAGCACATCTTTCTCATTGAAGATCAGGCCTTTCTGAATGTTGTCATGGATTTCTTCGGCCTGGAATTCATAGATGCATATTGGCGGAGGAGCTCAAATTTGGACATTGCTTCACTATTTGTTGCACTGGTTTTGATGGTGGGGGAGACAAAAGAAGAGGTCTGTAAGGTCATAGATGCATGTGCTGACCAACAATGACTATTGGGGTTAATGAGATCATAAACCAGGCTGAGCTGGGGGTCGGGCTGAACATGGGACTGAATCCATGGAGGCAAATTGGAGGTGGAGATACTCCTCTGTAGTCGCTAGTGGTATGGTCATCTATGAACCCACAAGAATCCCATCTGCCAAAAGTGGCTAGGGCCTAGCAGACTATGATTAGTTTTTTGCAAAACAATATCTAGGATTTGGAGGCTGGAAAAAAGGGTTTGATGAAGACAACCCCCAGAAAGAGCGTGTGACCACATGGCGAGCCATCGAGGCACCAATTGAGCAGAGGAGGATGGGATGTGAATGGTGCTTCCACAAGTGCAGGCACATGGGTTGATGAATCACTATTTGGAGAGGAGGCTACAAGCGATACTAGAAGGCATTGTTTCTCTGTAGCAGATGATCACTCCATCCCCAACTTTACCAAGGAAGATGCTTCTTCTTGGTTCAAAGAGTGATGCGGCTGGGTGGCATTTTGTATGGTGGGGTGTAACCCAAGTTTTTGTTTCTCTCTCTTCACTTTTGGGGTTGGTTTAGTTTAAGGTTGATGCCTTTTGTTATTTGCATCAACTTTATTGTAAGGGGAAAAATTGAGGGCTTTTTATGCTCTCCTACTTCTCACTGTATTCTAAGAACTTATATTATTAATACAAAAATATGTTACCTATAAAAAAAAGCATGATCTACACCATCGGTTTACACTACACCGACAGACAGGGAACAACATTACCCGACGCCAAGGTTACCCGATACTGCCAAGTACAAAGCATCCTGAAAAACACTATTCAATGTTACCCGATGACAAAAAGGACAAGGGAACCCAATGAGTAACCAACAGTGCAACCCAAAAAAACAACAAAGAGAGGAACCTGACAACCAGTTCTACAAAGGAACACCGATAAACTTTCAGTTCAACCCGATGACCAAGAATCGACAGTCAGTTACATCCCGCAAAAAGTGGATTTGACTTTCCACGTCAGATAAATCATTGAAGTTTTATATTTATCTTCTTGATTTTTTTGTAATCCATTGTGTGTGGAGAAATAAATGTAATTATTATTGTTTTAATCAGTTCAACTATTTCAAAACATGTAAACTAAAGGATCAAGGTCAAGTTGTATACCTTGGATTAAGAGTTAACATTGTAATGTGTGATTCTAGAATAGGTCAAATACTTGTATAAATAGATGCTAAATCTATTGTGAACATGTTGTTCAATGATGATTGTAGCCACTGAGAGCATCTAAGGATTAGACAAGAGAATTCATGCACAAGGACATAAAAGGATCAAATTAGTTTCAAGAATAGAACATAGGCTACCAATGAGCAGAGAAAAGGTATTAATCAATCACTATAGGTGATATTCATATTATGAGAGCTTTAATAGATCTGTGATCAAAAATTATAGACTGCATAGAGTTATGTCAAACATATTATACTCATTCTAACAAGTGTAGTACACTTAAGAAATCCTTTCAAGAAAGGTGGACCTAACAGCCCTATTGTAAATCTCTTAACCAAGTGCACACTTCATTAGTGTTGCTAAAAGCTCTTAGCAGAGTAAATCTTAATAGGTCTCCACTTTAATACTCCTAATAGGGTAGATCATCAGAAGTGATCAATTGTAAGCCTTTACCGGCTCCCTTCCATTCTACAGATAGTGAAGTTTTATGGGTGCCATCTCCACCGCAATTTTTACTTCCTAATAGGGGTTTTCTGCGATGTCATATCTTGTGTTATGTGTTTATTAATTTCATGAATGTTTCTATGAATGTTGGAAACAATTAAAGATTATGAATTAATATTACTTGCATAAGAAAGAACATCAAAAATGGTTGGTAATATAATAAAAAATGATTACTAATGATCAAAGGTGAAAAGTGTTAAAAGTTTTAGAGGTACTGATTCACCCCCCCCCTCTTAGTACTACTTCCCATTAATCCCAACACATCAGTGTATCTTCCTTATAATAGAATATCCTAATATGACACCTTCATCACATTTTGGATCAAAATTTCTAAGATTGCCTTCATCTCTTTTAATATAGCATTTTCTTCCAAAGATTTTGAAATATTTGATAGTGGATTTTTTTCAAACCATAGTTCATAGGGAGCCTTTGTATGATTCACTTTGATATGTACTTATTTAAGAAAGTAAAAAAAAATGTGCACAACATATATGTAGTATAAATTAGGTAAATTAGCATCTTTCAACATCATTATAGTCATCTCAACAATAAATTTTTGTTTTTCCTTTCATATACTTCATTCTAATTTGAAGTTCTAGGAGTATATAATGTTGGAATTATGATAAGTTTTGAAGGAGATATGTAGAGTGGTCATGAATAGATGCATAATTGGTTGTCCTTGAAGGCAATGTATTCATTTATCATGTGATTACAGTGATTGGTAAAGACTGTACATGACCGGTAAAGGAAAGATCAACAATGTATGTTGACTAGTCTTTAGGAAGAACAGTACTAAATAGATTATGGTAGTGTCGAGTTGAAGAAAGATTTAGATGTTTTGATTAGAGATAAATTATGTATATGGTATGAGGAATCTATGATTCTAACCATAACTCATTTGGTTGAGTGGTGATAGATTTTTGTGTCACAAACACTAAGACATGTAGAACTCTTATGTTCTTGATCAATCGGTCAGTAGATCACAGATCTGTGAGTGGTAAAGTATGTGCAATCATTTCTAGTGATATGATGATCTAGAATAAAGGTTATCCATCCAATGTATTGGTATTTATGAGATTGATGCAAACATTTAAGACATATTTAAGGTGTTGCATTGGAGAAGTCAAAATGTGTTTGACTACCTTGGAGATATAAACTTGTAGATCTTATCTTGACCTAATGCGGTCATGATAAATCATTTATTTCATCAAGATTATCAATTTTACACATGGTACTATCTTAGGAAAGAAATTTTAAGATCATTTTTATGGCGGTGCAAGTTGTTTATATATAAGAGTTGCTCATATTGAAAAAAGAGTTGTTATTACAAGAGTTATTTTTGGGTGATTAGGGTTTTGTGATGACAAGTAGAGGCTATGATCAGAGAGGAGAGAGAGAAGAGAGAAGTTATAGAGTACAAAGAACTTATAGGATTTGATAGGAAATCAATTTCATTCTACATAACAACAATCTTGTTGTGACCTAACAATTACAGCAGGTCAAATCCTCTATCAGGGTGAACTTTACCATGTTATTATTTGTAAATCCTTTAACAAGGTAGCTTCTTAGTTGAGGTTGAAATATTATATCAAGGTAGATCATATCTAATCTATTTGTACTCCTAACAATGTACCAATCACTCCTAATAGGGTGAACCCTCAGAAAGGGTATTTATAGCTCCTAACAAGGAAAACTTATTTACTGTAGTATTGGGCTTGTGGGTGTCATCCTCACCATGGTTTTTTCCCTCTAACAAGGGTTTCTATGATAAAAATACTTATGTTATGCATGTTTAAGTTGTGGATACTTGATATTGTTTACTATTAGTTGTTTAATTCATTTATATGCTTTGTGGTTTGGAAGTTTCTAGTGCATTCAATCAGATCGGTGGCTGAATTATGTCAATATGTATTTGTATTGATTCACCCCCTCTATCAAAATATTTCCAACAATTGGTATCAGAGCTCATTGGTCCTCTTGATATTAATCCTAACCACTTGAGGAAAATATCCCTATAACTAAATATGGATAGATACAAGTATGAAAAGAAACTTGAGGATGCAAGCAAAGTTATCAATTAATTGTAAGAAAAGATGGGGCATTCTCTTACTAAGAGAAGAGAGCTTAATGAGCAGTTGAGTGAAATTCAAGACTACATTGAACAACTGTCTAAAGGTAGTTCATCTAAAGAATTAGAGGAAGCACTTGCAGATATTATGGATAAGAACAATGCACTCAAAGGGAAGTGACAAATATGAAAAAGAGAGATTGAAAGTCAATCTGTCAGGATGGTTCAAGAAATTGAAAGAAGAAGGGTCACTGATAATGCCAATAAAATTGTTGAAGATGCCCTAAACGCTAAAGATGAAACCCTAACAAAAAATTTGGAGCAACTATTCAGATCGAAGCAAGAGGTTGCTACATTGAAGGACCATTTACATTATACAGATAAAGATAAAGTTGATATTGAAATAGAATGAGGGGATACAGAAAGAGAATGAAAATGTAAAAGAAGAGTTGAAAGATGAAAATGATCTACTAAAAAAATTCAAAAGGAGTTCTGTTAAACTTGATGATCAACTTGGAAGATAGAGGATGAATAGAGAGAAACAAGGTTTAGGTTTTGCAAACTTTGAAGCTGGTGAATCTTCTGGCACCAAGGACATCAATGTAGAATGAAAATCAACACCCAAGGTGAACAATAATAATGGAAAGAGAAGGTATAAACTAATATGTTTTAATTGTAATAAGGAATTTCATACTATTAAAATATGTTGGTTTAAATCGATTGGTTCAAATGTTAGACCTAGAGGTTCTACTGCTAGAATAGAAAACTCCTATGCTAGAAATGATAAGTACAATGCTAAACCTAATACATTTCATGGATTTTGTTACTTGTATCATCTTAAAATGGAAGAAATTCCATCTTGGTAGGTTTAGCACCCTCATTTAGTGCATTTACATGATAGATTTTCATTTAGGATGCATCTGCACTTGCTATTTATTCATTTCTAGGTGAAATTAGAGTTAGGATCCTAAGGATTCTCCTTGATTTACTTCTTCATGGATCTATTTTCTAGGTAGGAACTATGTACTGGTCCTTCTAGCCTTCATCACATTTCTTCTAGGCCCCTATACCATTTTCAAGTATTCTATTCTATTTTCCCATAATCCTAGGTCTCTGGCCAACCTAGAAAATTCATTGGCACTGTAAGTTTACTAGCCTAAAACCTCAGGCCAGGGTCAAGGTTGACCTTGACCTTTGTTGGGTTTTGGTTCCCGCTTCAAGTTTGGATCATAGCGGGGCCATAAATTCAAAATTGGCCCCCAGATCCAAAAGAAGAAGGATTTTTACCCAAAATTTAATTAATGATTTTCCTCCTTAGTTGGCTATTGTGATTGGACCATAATTCTAGGTGAAATTTGAATTAGGGGCCCTCACACTTCCCTAGGAGGATTACCTTGAAATCTCTATATAAGAACTCTCTTTTGCCTTCATTTGACATGAGATGATGACGCAAGAATGCAAGAGGATGATATAGGAGGAAAAGATATGGTGATTCCTTGATGCAAGAAAGAATTTTGTAGACAAGTTATTGTGGACATTCATTGGAGCAAGAAAGAGTTCTTCATTCATTCATTCTTCTTTGTTCTACTATTTTCAACATTCAAGCATTCAAAAGATACAATCATGGGGTATAGAAACTATGGATTTTGAGTTTGGTAGGAGTACTTTAGCCTTGGGGGCTTGGTATGGTTTGTTTATCATATTCAAATATATACATTGCTCTCTCATTTTAACTCATGCTAGGGTTTCTATCTAGAGGATTAGATCTTGGAATTTTACATTCAAAGCTCTTCCTATGAGAAACACACACATATATTATATTACATCCGGCTATTCGTGGAGGTGGAAATCACCAAAATGGGGGTTTGACTAAGGAAAAACCCTATATATCCACCCCAAACAACCATTCTCAGATATATACAGTCATTGTTTTGGGAGTCACAAAGCCGATTTGGATACCCTTTTCGGCAAAATTTTGGGATTCATGAACAAAATTTCCATTGGAACAGTGTAGGTCAAGGTTGACATAGAGGGGCATAATTATGCCCTTGTATTTGGGTCAAGGTTGACCTGGATCATAAAAGAAAAAGAGTTCTTGGTTTTCTCTGTCTCTATGTTTTTGTTCTAGATTCGGTTGCAGAATTTCTAGAAACTCGATATAGACACCAGAAAATAGGTATTTGCAGATCTGCTATGTTATGAGGTATGTATTTGATTCTATCTGATTTCATTATTCTTTGCAAACATTTCCAAATTTATATTCCTTATCATTATAATTTCATGTATGTGGTTAATAGAGGCATAGGGTCTCTTTTATGTGCAAACCCCCATTATTCTAAACCCTATCCATATTTCCCACTGAACAGAATCTCCTTCGGAGCAGTGCATGTCAAAGTCGACATAAAGGGGCACAATTGTGCCCTTGTATTTGGGTCAAGGTTGAACTGGCTCAGAAAAGAAAAATATTTTTGGGTTTTCTCCATCTCTGTGTTTCTGTTCTAGATCTAGTTGCAGAATTTCCAGAAACTCGATACACACACCAGAAAATAGGTATTTCCAGATCTGCTATGTTATGAGGTATGTATTTCATTCTATCTGATTTTATTATTCTTTACAAACATTTCTAGATTTATATTCCTTATCATTATAATTTCATGTATGTGGTTAATAGAGGTATATGGTCTCTTTTATGTGCAAACCCCCATTGTTCTAAACCCTATCCATACCTCCTCATTCTTACTATTTATAGAGTTTAGGAGAGAAAGAAAGATGACAAGTAGAGATGAACTTTGAGCGACATGAATGGAGTGCCTAAGACAGTGCCTGACCATAGGATAGCCACTTCCTGAGGTAAGTTCACTATTTTTGATATATGTAATCTCAAATTCCTATTTTTATAGGAAAGGTCAACCCTAACCCTTAAAGGTTGACCCTGAACCAGTTATGTCAACCTTGACCCTTTGAGGTTGACACAAACTGGGAAGGTCCACACCTTTCTTGGAGTGAGGTCATCCCCGACCTAGGAAGGTCAACCTTGACCCAGGAAGGTTGACCTCAACCTAACAAAGGTCAAACTTGACCTAGTCAAGTTGGATATATAGTTTTGTGGTTCTATAGTTCTGATATGATTTTTTTTTGTGCTTATAGGACTTGGTTCATCTTTGAGAGCACCCCTTTGGAGGGCCACTACTGATCATCAGAGAGAAGCTATCCGAGATAAATGAAGATGAGACACAACTACTAAGAGACATACGACTGTATTTCGTAACAATCCTACCACAGATGAGATTCCACCGAGCCATGATATCGACTCTTATAGAGAGGTGGGAGGAGGACACATGTTCCTTTCATCTTCCCTCAGGAGAGATCATAGTGACATTGGAGGATGTATATAAGATCCTGTGACTTCCAGTTTGGGGTGAGCCTGTCAGACCAAGAGTACATCAAGGTCCTACGGATATTCACATAGATGCAAAGTATTTCCTAGGACTGGTTCAACAAATGCAAACCTAAGCAGACCATATCACCCTATCAGCCATACTGGTAGGTCTGACACCCTTGGTACAGAGGGTTATGTTGTGTATACTTTCTTTGGTTGTAGTACCCAACACAAAGGGTGAAATATTTTGACACCTTTTAGCCATCTTGTATGCAGGATGGAGAGTGATACAACCATCTTCGCGTGGGGTAACAACATGCTAACCCATCTATACCACAAGTTATGTTAGTTGGTGAGATATCATCGAGAGAGTCTCACGGTATGCACACTATTATAGATTTGGTTGTTCAAGCATTTCACATGTACACGACCATAGGGTGTTCCTATGATGGTATATGCAGGCACACCTAGAGCCTTTTCTTATCCACTGGTAGATTTCTGGCAGCACGAAGATATCCTCTACTAGAGGGTACGTCTAAACCGTGTACTAGACATATATGTGATATGGAGACCATACTGTTGCATGACAGAGTGGCCAGATACACAACATTAGATGAGACACTCATAGAAGCACAAGCTGCTAGAGGGTCATTCTAGTCACATAGTAATACCGTACTAGTATGACATAGTGATGAGATAGTTTGGTCTTATACAGGGGGTCCTCAGAATAGTACCTCACTATGCACATCCAATGAGATATTATCAGAGATCCAGTGCTATATGCCAGACATCAACAGTGGAAATCATAGACAATTATACAAATGAGAGAGAGGATATATAGGTAGCCCCCAATGCAGCCAATTTAGGCATCAATAGGGACTACATCAGATGCTAGAGTCTGAAGGGAACCCACCCCATCTTCCCTAATGACTATCCCACAGGTGATAGGCCTTTCAGAGAGGATACATCAAGATAGTGGCATACCAGAGGAGGAGGAGGATCACAGAGACTAGGAGGATACCATCTCTGAGGGAGATCCCATGGAGGAGGAGAGAGAAGAGGAGAGAGCAGACAAGATGCCCCCAACTAATAGTACCGGTGCGGATGAGCATATTGTTCATGCATCACCACTGAGATCACGACAACCTCCATGCACCCATACAGAGACACCACCTCTGAGACCTAGACATAGAGAGTGTGGAGAGAGTAGTTACTCCATGCCCCACCATCCAGACCCTTTAGTGATACCCAGGAGGGAGATCCAGGTATAAAAAATGTATTTTATTTAAATGTTTAACTTAATTTTTGAAGACAAATTACTAAAAGATAAATATATTTTAATTTTACAGCCATTGTAGCAGAGTGGAGGAGATTCATATATATATCCTAAAGGATACATGCCTATCCTACCAACTACCAGCCAGTGAGCGAGAGTTCCCCATTGGCCACAGAGATCCCGACAGACATGCAAAAATATTTTCTTGTGTCCAGTGAGAGCTGAGTTTATGTAGAGAGAGAGGAGAGGCTGATGGCTGACTTACAAAGATCACAAGAGCCTTTATATGAGATTATCATATCAAGGAGCCACTTGCACAATACTGTACAAAGATATTCATCTTCACATCATAGACTAGAGAGATCTGTGAGCCATCGACCACTAGAGCATAGGGACAGAGAGAGTGATAGATAGGGAATTTTTCCACATATGTATCAAACTCAATACACACACACACACACACACACACACACACACACACACACACACACACACACACACACACATATATATAGATATATATATATATAGATATATATAGATATATATACATATATATATATGT
>MU223392.1:1969113-1985443 GCA_018584345.1 Thuja plicata
ATGAACCTGTTAAAGTTCCTTTGCCCTGTTAGAAGCAGTCTTTACAAATTAAGTACAATGACCTGGTTAAAGGTCTAACCCTGTTAGGAGTCTTTTACAAAACCCTGTTAAAGGTATATGGCTCACTACCCAATAAGATGAAGGCTACAACCCTCTGAATGTTGATATGCACTATATCAAAAATGAACTGTTGTGATGACACTGTTGTTTGATCAGTTCCATGAATGCGTGAATTCTCTTACTCTCTTAAAGAGCTATATCATCTATTGAATTCATATTACTATCCCTCTATAACTTCCTCTTGCATGATAATCGACACTTGTAACATATCTTTACATTACATACTTATATCTTCAAATCTGAATAGGCGCGACCCAAAACAAATCACTAGTCGGCCCTAAAACAAAATATATAATGCTTCTAAACAAGTCGGCCTAAGCATGTTTATTAAAAATTTAATTACATTAATACAAACTTATAACTAAAGGTGCATAGCCATTACATTACAAAATCATTCACGCTGATCAAAACTGTATTCGGCTTCCATACTCTATTTCCTGAACTGCAGGTCTACTAATCTGCCTGTAAATTTTCCATACTGATGTTCCATACTCTACGTGTCTGGATCTAGCATGTATATATACCATAGAGTATATTCCTAAGCATGCATGCTTTGGTGTGATCTCTAACACGTGCGCTGATGTGCTGATCTCTGCATGTGTCTGTCTATTCTGTTTTCACACTTAGTCATTTTCCTTTCATGACAGAACTTAAGTATGACTTTGTTTCCATGATTGAAAAGACAAAATAAGTCATGATTCCTCAAGAAGTCAACTTTCCAACAGTAATAAACCATACACATATAACAAATGAATTTTAACGTGGAAACCCTGTTAAGGAAAAAAAACCACTGGGACCGGTACCCCAAATTTTCACTCTTCTGAAGTGAGCCCTATTAGGAGCCAACCTGTTAAAGGTTACAAACACACGGTTAAGTGTGACCTTGTTAGAGGATTTTTATACATATGTTTTCACTTAGTATCTATCATCTACGCTACCATCCTTGAATCAACCTTTAGATTGTCAATAGGCTTTATGCTAATCTTACTACTATCCCTGAATCAACCTCCTTCTTAGACTATCAATAGGCTTTAGGTAAGACCGATGCTACTATCATGAATCAACCTTTTTGGTAATCTATTAGGATATACCTCAATTATAGAAGATGGTTAAGTCTTGCTCTGTTTAGAGACTTAATGCTTCAATGGTTAAACTGAAACACAATGACCTATTTCAAATGCAACTTTGAATTGTAGATATTCAGATCTATTTATGTACAATACCTCTCTGATCAATGTATCAATTCAATTCCTTTATGCTTCACACTTTCTACTCTGTGATGCTGTGCTTCACTGTTTGTCAGTGTCCATAGAATTCTTTAGCTCTCCCTTAGCTTGATTGATCAAGACTGTATGAAGTTTATCCTTTACCAGTTTCTCTTCAGCATCTTCTTTCAATTCACTCCCCCGTGTATCTGAGTGCTTATGAAAATGAATTATTCTTGTCTCTTATATAGACACGATGTTCCTTTATTTCTGATTCTTGATTCTTGATTCTTGGCGTGAAAAACAATCCAACCAATTTGATTTACAACTTTAACTCCTAATTTATCTCGTAGTTATCTTCTTGCCAACTGTATAAATCAATTGCTTAACTATGATTGAATAAAAAAAATAAAACAATCAGTTAAGTCTATCCTTAAGCTCTGCCAACTAGATATTTTGTCATTTTCTGATCTCTCTATTCTGTCAGTCAATTCTGCAGTTCATCGACTATGACAACTGCCAGTTCCATCGGTGCAACTTTAGTTAGCTTTGGGATCTCCATCTGTTGGGAATCATTGAATCTTGCTTGTCGGGAAACACTATCTTCTTTTTCATCAGGCATCGCTAGATCTTGCTTGTCAGGAAACACTATCTTCTTGTTTTTTGGGCATCACTGTGACTTTATCTCTGTCATTACCGATGGTGTGCACTCCGTCAATGTAGTCTATCACTTTGTGAATACTTGAATTTATGCATTTTTGAAAGCATAACCTCTGTTCCATTGATTCTCTGAAGTCTTTGGCATTGTGTACATGACCGTACAAATGATATTAAGTTGACATCAATGATAATACAAACCACTAACTAGTTTAATGTTTTGCGTCATCTTCAACTTAACATTATCAAACATTCAATCAGTTACATGTCATCAACCTTCACTATCATGTTGAGCCAACAACACACTCACCACATTCAGAGTGGCTGAAGTATGTAGATAAATGGGTTTATCAAATTGAGAAGGTTTCAAAATAGGAGGATTGGCGAGATACTCTTAAATTACTCAAAGGATTATTTACATTCCCCATTCCAAGAGAAAGTGGTATCCTTTCTAATCAAGGAAGTAAAAGGAACAGTTCTATCAACTAAGTTGGAAAAAAGTGATGAATAGCTTGAATTTTTCCTTGTAAACTTCATAACTGAGAAATATTATTAGGAGGCATATTAACAATAGTATCTATCTTTTCAGTATCTACCTCTATGCCTCACTTAGAGCTTATAATCCCCAATAATTTACCAAAATCAACTCCAAAGGCACATTTCTTAGGACTCAATCTCATATTGTAACTTCTAATCCTTTCAAATATTTGGCATAAAATACTAACATGACCTCTTTTATAGATTTTTCCAAGATATCATCCACATAATCCTCAAGAATCTTATGAATGTAATCATGACAAATCAAAGTCATGGCTCACTGATAAGTTGCTCCCACATTTATTAATCCAAAAGGTATCATGACCCAAAAAAATGTTCCCCAAGGTGTTATAAATGCGGTCTTAAGTTGATCTTCAGGAGGAACAAAGATTTGATTATACCCTAAAAATCCCTCCATGAAAGATAATAGAGCATGAACCACTATTGAATCCACAATCATATCAATATTAGGTAATGAGAAATCATCTTTTAAGGATGCCTTATTTAAATCTCAGAAGTTAGTACACATTCTTATCTTATTTTCTCCTTTTGAAATGGACACAATGTTTGAAATCCAATCTAAGTAATCAATAGAGAGGATGAATCCAGCATCCAATAATTTTTCAATTTCAGCCTTAACTAATAAGGCAATTCCTGGATTCATCTTTCATATTTTCTGCTTTGCAGGTTTAGTTTGAGAACAATATTGTGAGTAACAATCTTAGGATCTATCCCCGACATGTCCAAATATGTCCAAGAAAAAATATCCTTAAATTCAAGTAAAAGGTAAACCAACTAATCACTTTCATCTTGATTCAAACACTTCCCAATTTTTATCATCTTGTCAGATTCATTTGCATCCACTTGAACCTAAATAGTCTCAGTTATTAGCAAATTAATTTGTATCCGAGAATTCATTGGTAAAGGAGAAATATCCCATTCATCATGTTCTCCAAAATAAGGTTCTTTATTTAGACAATAGGGCTTCCTTATTTTATGATGAAACATAGGTAGATCCTCATAAGCTCCTAAAAAATATGCTAATGCTTCATCTTCGGGAAAAACATCCAAGATAGGTTTTTGATCCATGTTGAGGAGGAGCGGGTTAACCAACTTCAAATGTCCACCACAAATATGATTAACATTGATAAGATAAGTTGATGGTTGTTTGTAAGGATTGAAACCCAATCCATATGTATAATCATATTTTTCATTGTCCAAAGGTACTTGTATACCTTGTTCATATTTACCACATCCTTTCCTATTAAATCTTGATTTCTTGAGAAGATGATAACTAGAACCATATCTATTGGCCATATCAGATTGAGTCAAAGGAGCCACATATGTCACATTGTCATAGCAATCAGGTTTTATAGTTTCAATTGTTTCTTCAATTGAGGCAGCAACAAAGTTACTTTTTAATTTCGCAGAAAGTGGGGAAGGAGTAAAAACTTGTTTTTCAAACCCATTTTGTTATTTCATGAATTCCAAATCAGAAAATTTATATTCTCTAGTAAAAGAAGGATTAAAGTCCAACATTCCCCAATCATCCCCAATCAAAGAAGAAGATGGATCTTTAGTTTGTTTAATCTGGCCTTTTAGTTTCTTTACTTAGTTGGAGAGGTTTGGAAACTTTAGCATATTCCACATTTAAGAAAGGATTCGACGCATCATTCACATGTACCGTATACATAAATTTTTTATAAATGAACCTAACCTTGTGATGAAGAGTAGAAGGAACTGCATGCAGAGTATGTAACCAAGGTATACCTAATAGAAGGTTATAATTGAGAGCTCTAGGCATAACATGAACAAGTGTATTGAGAATAACCGGACCAACCTTAACAAGTAGCGTAATAATTCCCAAAGTTCTCTTTGCAATATTATCAAATCCAAAATAGAGACATTATCAAGTTGAATAGTTGTAAGATCAGCCTTAATTTCCTTAAGCATATCCATTCTATAGACATTAAGCCCAGATCCATTGTCAATTAATGTTCTATGAATGATAATCTAATTAATAGAAACAACAACCATAAGAGCATCATATTGATTCTACACCTCAATAGAAGGTAAATCATCATCGGTAAACACAATAGGAGGTACATAAGGCATAGTATGCATGCACTCCAAAAAGGAATTAATATTCTCTTGGTTAGGAAGAGAAGCAGGAAGGGTAGATACAACCTTTTGCAATGCCTCATGATATGTTGGGGAAGTTTGAAGCAATTCCCATAAAGATATCTTAGTGGGAGTAGCACATAGTTGTTCCAACTAAGTCATACTCCTTAAAGGAAGATGGAAACCTAGGTTCCTGAGGAAGCATAGGTTGAGAAGGAGGTAAAGAATCTGGAACAATAGGCTGAGGGTTATTCCGTGTTCGATAAGCATGTGAAACGAAATCCTGTTATGAAATAAATCTAAAGGATCTCTAGGTTTACCCTCAATTATTCTTCAAGGACATCATTTTACCATCAACAAAGGTTTAGGATATAACATTCTAGGTGCATCAATGTTGAAAATAGTGGAACATGAAGGTAACCATGCACACACCCTATGGTAAAGGTCAATTGAAGAGGTTGTAGAGGAGGATTAAATAGGAATAGGATAAATGGAGATCTTATTCAAACAATTTTTGTCCTCATTTCCATGTACCTCATTAGGGGATCCATCCTCTTTTGCAATAAAAGCCTCATCAAAGTATTCAAAACAAAAATCATACATGTTGAACACAAAGTAGCACTACAAGCATGAAAAATGTAAATGTTTTTGTATTTTTAAAAAAAATTTGTATTTTTTTTATTTTTGAAATATAAATGCAAGAGCATAAAATAAATATACTTTTATATGCATGTAAGATATAACATAAAATGCAAATCTAACACCAAAAAGAAAGATTTTTCATAAACGGGTTCACCAAAATTAATAGTGGGAAATATGGATAGGGTTTAGAACAATGGGGGTTTGCACATAAAAGAGACCCTATGCCTTTATTAACCACATACATGAAATTATAATGATAAGGAATATAAATCTGGAAAGGTTTGCAAAGAATAATGAAATCAGATAGAATGAAATACATACCTCATAACATAATAGATCTGGAAATACCTATTTTCTAGTGTCTGTATTGAGTTTCTGGAAATTCTACAACTAGATCTAGAATGGAAACACACAGACAGAGAAAACCTAGAAATATTTTTCTTTTCTGAGCTAGGTTGACCTTGACCCAAATACGGGGGCACAATTGTGCCCCTTTATGTTGACCTTGGCCTGCACTGGTCCGATGGAATTCTATTTGCGGATCCCAAATTTTTTTTGAAAAGGGTATCCAAATAAATTCTTTAGCCTGGATTACCAGGAGCTCCATGTTTCCTAAAGACACCTTTAAATTCTCTAGATCAACATCCTTCTTTCTGGTGCTGGCACAAGTTCTTTTACTAGGCCCAATGCTCTCTGTTATCTCCTTGGTATCCTCTCCCCTATTTTTATCCATCTTGGTAACCAGAATCTTATTGTGGTCTACAGAGGCTTTCAAAATTTGGAAACTCTACTCACTAATTCTCTTTAGAGTACTTTCCAGCTTCACTTTACTCTCCAAGCTGGTAATCCTAGCTTCATAGCTGTTGTCCTCGACATCCTTGCACAAACCATTTAGATTCTTTTCCATTTGGAGGATAGTGCCTCTGAGATCCCCGAAGGACTCACCTTTACATACAACTTCCATCCAATCTTCCAAACTGGCAGCCAGGGGCTTGTCACCAAAGTTTGCCTTCCTAATCATGTTGACCATTTTGTCCTTCTCCTTAAGGTCCACCTTTATTTTTTTAGTATCCTGCAGAATATTAACCATAAAATGACCAAAATCTAGAATGTTCTCCTTTTGATTCTGCCCAATCTGAACATCACCTATTTCTTTGTTACCAGCATCATCACAAACCTGATTGGTTTTCACATTGTCATTCTGGTTATCAGGAGGGGTAGTATCTTTACCTACATTATCATTGTTAATTTTATTGGTCTTCTCCATGTTTAGCTAAACATTATGGGTGTCATCCATAGTTTCATCACCTCTTCTCTTAGTATTTTTTATTTTATTTTTACTATCCTTCTTTTTCTTACTCTTTCTGGGACTTTCATTAATTTCATCCTCGTCATCTGAGGATATAAAAATACTCTTTTTAGTTTTACCACCTTTAACCTTCTTGATGCCTGAATTCTTCTCCTTTTTGTGAGGGATTTTCCTCTTGTCACTTTAGGGTTTGTCTCCTCCTCACTTGTATTGTCATCTTCTAATTCAAACTCTAAATCAAACTCTTCCATCTTTTTCTTATTTTTACTAATTTTCTTTGAGGAACTACCCTTCTAATTGTCTTTCCCTTTGGCATTGTTACCTAGAGTACCTATTGACTCATCCTCTGTATCCTCCTAAATTTTATCACCCAAATCCTCTTCCTCTATCTCTTCATCACCATAGGCATTACCCTTAAGGAGGTGTTTGTCAACTTTCTTAACTTTCAATAGATTTTAAATTAAAACCATAAGACCTTGATGGGAAGCATGGTCCCCATTAGGGTATTTCTGCAAACTCCTCATATATTGTCTGATAGAACTAAAGAGATGGTAGAGAATAATAATTTTTTCATCATATCTAAAGTGATTAAAAATGATGAAATGATTCACATAAGCACAAGAGAACATACCATTTAGAGTTATGTAGTTGATAGCTGCATACAGAATGAAGTGCCAAGGATGGCTGATATTTTTGGGATTATGGTACCCACCAACCCTTTTGACAAGTCTGGCCACTTCATTTTCATCCTCAAGAAATCTATCTAGAGCTTTATCTAAAATAATTTTGTAGTGGTAGAATTTCATGCCCTCCTTTTGCATAGCTGTGGCCTCAATAATCAACTCTTCAGTTACCTCCATCCACTAATTTTCAAAGAAAATCTTCCAATTCTTCTATTTTTTAATGAAATACTTCATTATGGATGGATTACGGCCATGAAGCCTTTCCATGTAAGCTATGAGATCACCTTTTTGCAGAATTTTCCAAACGTCATCATTTTGTCTCCATTCTTTGCAACTCACCGCCTCATATTTCTTCTTATTTCCACCCATATGTCTTCTCTCAAACTGAATGTCATTCTTCACAATCCATTTAGTTCTGGAACCCTCAATCTTATCTGTGTTATCAATATTCTTCAAAGACACCCATAATCTATGAGAAGTGGCATTATGAGAGTGAAGGGCAGTTTTGGGAATGACAGAGTCATAATTAATCCCTACAAAACTTGATATTTTTCCCATCAATAATTAATTCCTTTTCCATTCTTTAATTACCATGGATGTGCTGGTTCATGATGAACAATTTAATATCATACATGATACTCTCTTATTTTTTCCACGTGTTTATGTAATCATTTTTGTAAGCCTGGTTGGCTGCTTAATCAACAACTCCATTAACTTCAAGGTAAGCATGGGTGATTATACACTTTTTCATAGTTTTTATTATCTTCTTAGCACCTTGCATAATGTTCTCGATCATCCATGAGGGAGGTGAAACATTATTAATAAACTTAATAATGTTCAAGGAGTCCCCTTCTAACCATAAATTTTGGCAATTAAACTCATTAGAAAGCATTAGACCTTGGTAAACCGCCATGGATTCCACAACATGATTGTTTTGAATACCTATAGGAATAGCCCTAATAGCTCTTCATATAAATTTTTCTTCCTAAAGAACAAAACCACACCTAGTATTTCCAGCGTTTCCTTTAGAATCCCCATCAAAGTTCACTTTCATCCACCAAGTTAGGGGAAATTCCCAAATAGCCTATTCCCTAGGATTTCTTTGATCATCATTTTTAACTTCTATTCTCCAATTATTTAAAATATCAATATGTTGGAAATATATTGTAGGCTAGGTGACTGAGAGAGGGGGGGTGTGAATCAGGAACCAATAAAACTTATTCAATTTTATCATTTATTAGATTGTCTAATCTAATTGCATGCATGGGACAGAAAAGCAATCAACATTCATAATACTTGACACAAGATATGGTGACCCAGAAAACTTCCAAATAGAAAGTAAAATTGGGGTGGGGATGATACCTACAAGTTTTAGAACTGCAGTAATAAATTTGGCTGGTTAAGGCTTATAATTGACCACTTCTGATGGAATACCCTATTAGGAGCAATAAGGACTGTTAGGTCCACCTTGTGAAAGGATTTATACAATACAATTAACTATGAACTCTGTTAGGAGATTTGTGAAGGACTATTAGGTCCACCCCGTTAAAGGATTTTGACTGATACACTTGTTAGGATGAACCAGTGAATGATCTACTATGCAAATCTGATTTTGTGAATAAGATCCTTTGATGTAGTGCTGATCACCTAAATGTGATAGATGAGTATCTATTGTTCCTTTATACTATTGTAGCCTTCTAATCAATTTGCCTCTTCATATTGGCATCCATAGATGTATTCAATGTTGTTCTAATGATTGATATCTTCTTACATCTTTGGATAAACAAAGTGTTTTACATATATACCTATCCAAATCATTTACCTCCACAAGTTAGCTACTATCATATTAAATAGTATCAAACAATATTTACTAAGTCGACCCAACGGTGATACTCGGGTCCAGTAATCCACTTGGGTGATATACTGACACTCGGGTGATAGTGAACTTGGCAACTCAGGCACTCGGTTGACATTGGGTTCTTGGTCCACATTGATCACTCGGAGATGGTATGCAACTTGGGTAACACTAGTGACTCAGAAGAAACTACTTGGAACTAACTGCTCGGTCGATACTACAACTTCTTAGGTCGGTCAACATTTCAAGGTGCTAGCTCAGTTAACACTGTAATAATATGAATGACTAAGTGTTTTGGCACTAATTGACAATTTTTCTTATCATAAGATATACAATCTCCCCCTTTGGCATTAGTGAAAAAAACACTTATCATCCAAAAAATTCTGATCAAACAAAATGATAAGTCAAGAATCCCCCTTACAATGTGCTTGGGTTCTAGCTCTCTTTTGACTACTGCTCTGCAAATCGGTTACAACTGACTCTGTTTTTTTATTTTTCAAATATATTTTTTTAACTTTGCTATATATATCTTCCTCTTCTCTATACATTTATTTCCTCCTATGTATACATATATATCCTATCTTTCCCCCTTGTTTTTGACACAAATGCCAAAAATGCATATCTACAAGGTAATACCAAAATGTGAAAGGAAATCACTATGTACCTTCAAAATTTTAGACAAAGTCTTGTCCCAATTGTCTTGCAACACCTTGAGGATGTGAAACTCAATCTGAATTTCTGCAAACAACTCCATCATAAGCTCTGCAATTGAAAATTGTTATCATGGATGAGTGTCTTTGCATGAGCAATATGTTTTTGCATGACATCCATATGAGGAATGAGTTGGATTTGAATTTCTCATAGGGAGTATCTTGTTCTTCCTTCTTCCCTTAGTAGCTCTTCTTGTAGATCAGTCAGATACCTGATCTTAACAAAATGTGCTTAAATCAAACTTGGATCAAGTGCCAACTGGCTTGCACTTGCCTTCAAATCATTGTCAATCTTTGTCATCTTACTCTTTATTTACATGGAAAAATTTGATGTGTCACTCAACTTTACAAACAATGCTACAACATTATTCATACTAGTTTCTAGATAGTTGATAATGGTGGATAGCTTCACTTGATCTATTACAATCTTACCTGTAACATTCTCTAGAACCGTTTTCTCAAATTTTCTCTCTGCCTTCTACAGTAATTTCACCTGACCACTTAGATATTTGTCAAATTTGTGAACCATGTCAACAAGTTGGTCCATTATAGAGTGTTTCTCATTGACTTAAGTATCTGGTGCATCTAATAATATACCTTTGATTTCTTCTAGCACTCTATTTCTTTTCTTATCATCTTGGAGCTTCTATTGTTTTTCTGTTTTCTTCCATAGATCCCCAAGGATGTCCATCTGGTCAGATGTCAGGATAGAAAGATCCCAACTACGAATCACAATGTCTTCCTCAAGGTCAACTTAATTAGTAATTGTTTCCTTTTCTTTACCATTGACCTTGGGATTAGGTGAAGGAATGATTTCCTTACCTTTTCCATCATCATCCTTATCCTCAGTGTTAAGCTAAAGTAGATCCTTAACTGTCATTGCAAAAACTATAGAATCAGTACCAACTATTGAAATATTCACAATGTCTTGCTGTGACTCAGTCTGGCTTGGCCCAGTAGTAGGTAAACCTTGATGCTCGGTTCCTACTAAACTTGATGTAGACTCTATGGTCTTTTCCTTTCTTAGAGATAAGATAATCAGACTAGGTGACTGGGGAAGGGATGCCATCACTACCACTTCTATCTACTCTGCATTAGATTCCTCAATGGCCTATACCTCAACTAGTTCTTCATCTTTGACTTGTACATAAGGGTCTATACTCATTTCCTATATCTTATCATCTTCCTTGTCTTCCTTGTTATAAAAAATGGACTTCCACAACTTAGTTTTGGTCTGCACAACATCCTCTATTTTCTTTCCCAAAACTTGAAAGGTTCTAAACCTTGGAGTATGTCTACTTGTTAGAGCAATCCCAAAGGATAACTGAGAGGTGAGGGGGGGTGAATCAGTTATCAGTAAATTTAATTATTTTCTCTTGTTAACTTCAGAATACAAAAGAGTAAATGCTCATTTAGATAACACATTACACAACACACAATTTGATTACGGGGAAACCAAATGGTAAAAACCCTGGTGGGAATTAGCACCCACAATGAACTATACTTGTTTATAGTAATCCCTATTAGAAGATCTTGCAACCCTGTTAGGAGTTGTTCTTTACAAAGAAATAAGTATAGTGACCTGGTTAAGGGTCTGACCCTGTTATTTGTCTTTTACAAATAACCCTGTTAGGGGTGAGGACTCACTGTCCAAAAGCTCACTGCTTCAATGGTGAAGGCTACAACCTTCTGTAGAAAAGATATGCACTATATCTGATGATGAAATATATAGTAGACCTTCTGTCTTGATCAGTTCCAATGTATTATAATCTTCTACTGCTTCTTCACATAGTCTCTTGATGAATGAACCACAACTGATATTTTGCTCTATATATTTTATGTCTCTTTTTGTATCATTCACACTTAGCGTATCACAAATGAATTGCTATAAGTATCTTCCTCAAAGTAGAAGGTCATGTCAGCTCATGGAAAAACTTCAACAACATCTTTGTTAGCTTAACTAAGCACGCAAACAATATTAAGTCTGTGCAACACAAACTAAATAGACGTGATGCTTCGCTAAGTCGGCTTCACCAAATCATCTCAACTAGCATGATCCGATGTTACATGATAGGCAAGTTTAACCAAAGATAGTTAACTCATAACTAATCATGAATATACACATGCATATCCTGAAGATAGGCGCAACTCAAGAAACACATTAAATACGTCAGCTCTGAATAGATACTCTTCCAGAACTGTAACTGCCAATAATAGAATTACACAACTTGACTGAAAAATCATATTTGGATCTGTGTGTATGAACATAACATACTAAAAGTGTCTACAACCTGAATATATCCATGCAAGGCTTGATACCATCATTCTAATAAGTACATACAAAAGCACTACTATATATTATAAGTTGTTATCAATGACAAACATACAATCAATTAACTACACAGAAACAAATCTCCAACAATTTCCCCCTTTGACATTGATGACAACATATGATATTAAAAACATCTTTAGCACATGGTGTCTTCTTTCTTTTACAATCTTCTCAATATCCTCATCAAAGATTTCTCTACACTGCTTCAGTTCTTCTGATTATTTTTATACTCGCCCAGAGTATATGATCCCCCTTACTATATACTCCCCCTTTGACATCAATGTCAAAGGGTGCCATAAACCACTAAGCATAGGTACTACTCCAGAAGTAGTGTAGTCAACCATTTATCAGTCACAAAGGACTGATTTTCTCCCTGTATTCTCTAATCAGACTTAGGAGAGGGAATTACTCCCAACTTCTCTCTAAGATACTCAAAAATATCTTTTGATAAAGGTTTTGTGAAAATATCTGCCAGGTGTTCTTTGGGTTTTCACATAGTCCAATTTCACTTCTTTGTCTACAACCTTTTATCTTAGAAAATGGTACTTGATCTCTATGTGTTTTGTCTTTGTGTGCATCACAGGGTTCTTAGACATGTTAATAGTGCTAGTGTTATCACATCGAATCACAATAGGATAATCAACCTGAATACCAATGTGTTTAACCATCTGTTTGATCCAAACCATGGTTGAACAATTTAGTGCTCTTGCAACATATTCAGCTTCTGCTGTTGACTGATAAATATAGTTTTTCTTCTTGCTTATCCAAGAAACCAACCTATCTCTAAGAAATATTGCTCCTTCTGAAGTACTCTTCCTATCATCAATAAAACCTTCCCAATCTGCATGTGTATACACATGAAGTTGTACATTCTCTGATTTAGGATACCATAAACCATAGTCTATAGTTCCCTTTAGATATCTAAATATACTCTTGATTTCCATTAGGTTATTATGCTTGGGTTCAACTGCAAATATTCCAACAATGCCAACTACATTAGATATGTCAGGTCTAGATTTAGTTAGATAAATGAGTTTCCCAATCATAGATTTGTACAATGTCTTATCAACTACTATGGAATCATCATCTTTTGAAATCTTGCTTCCTATTATCATAGGAGTGCATACTGGCTTACAGTCTTCCATCTTGAAGGTCTTCAATATTTCCTTCACATATATTGATTGATTAATGAATATACCTTTATCTGTCTATTTTACATTTAGTCCCAAAAAGTATTTTATAGGACCAATCATGCTCATTTCAAATTCATTCTGCATTTCTTTTGCAAATGTTGCACTAAGCTTGTCATTACCTCCAAAGATAATGTCATCAATAAATATGGCAACTAGTAGTAATCCATCAGGTGTCTCTCTTGTAAATAGGTTACAATCTACTGCACCTTTGTTGAATCCGATCTTGGTAAGATAACCATCAAGTCTTTCATACCAAGTTCTTGGGGCCTATTTAAGACCATAGAGTGATTTCTTCAATCTACATACCATGTCTAGTTTATCTAAAAGATTAAATCCTTTAGGCTGTTCTATGTAGACTTCTTCCTTCAAGTCACCATTCAGAAAAGCTGATTTTACATCCATTTGATAAAATTTAAAGTCTTTGAATGTTGCATAGGCCAAGAAAAATTTAATGGCTTCCAGTCTTCTCACAGGGGAAAATTTATCAGTGTAGTCTATTCCTTCTCTCTGCGCATATCATTTACATACCAATCTTGCTTTGTTTCTTAATACTATACCTTCTTCATTCATCTTGTTTTTGAAGATCCACTTTGTTCCAATCACATTTCTGTCACTGGTTCTAGGAACCAATTCCCATGTCTCATTCTTAATTATCTGATCTAATTCTTCTTTCATTACATTCTTCCAATCAGAATCATTACAAGCATATTCAACACTTAAAGGTTCAATCTATGAAAGTAAACATACCTCTTCATCCATTGATAGACTTTTTGCTTTTGATCTGGTCAACACACTGCTACTCTGATCTCCAATGATATCATCTTTAGAGTGGTATCTAGATGTAAATGTAGGAACCTTAGGTGTTACTTCTTCTTCTATAATCTATGATTCTTCTCTACTTGATTCAGGGACATTGCATGAGACATCAATGCAATCAAACATTTCTTCAATAATAGTATTTTTTCAGCTAGGCCTGGGTTCATCTTCAATCATAGGTGCATATTCATAGTACCTTTCTTGAACCATAAACTTCTCATCAATTTTTGCATGAGTACTTTCAATTATCTTTTTCAATCTCAAATTGAAACATCTATATGCTTTGCTTTTTGTAGAGTAACCAAGGAAAATACCTTCATCACTTCTAGCATCAAACTTACCAACACCCTCATCTCTCTTGATGTAGCATTTGCTGCCAAAAAATCTGAAATACTTAACTGTAGGTACATTACCAAACCAAATTTCATATGGTGTCTTATTTGCGCCTGGCCTCAATTGGCTTATGTTGATAGTATAGACTATTGTATTTACTGCATCTATCCAATATGTGTGCACAAATTTTCTTTCAATCATCATAGTGCACGTTGTATCAAGTATAATCATATTCCTCCTTTCTACAATCCCATTTTGTTGTGGGGTTCTAGGAGAACTCAACTATCTTTTTATTCCATGTTCTTCAAAGTAATCATAAAATTGATCAGAGGTGAACTCTCCTCCTCTATCTGATCGCAGACATTTTAGTTTTAGTCCAGATTCATTCTCAACCTTAGCTTTGAATATTTTGAACTTTTCAAAGGCTTCTAACTTCTCTTTTAAGAATGCAACCCACATCATCCTTGAAAAATCACCAACAAACAAAATTAAATACCTTTCTCCATAGTATGATCTTGTTTGGGTAGGACCACATAAATCTATATGCACTAGGTCCAATTTGTTTTCAGCTAAGTTCTGCTTGCTTTTGAAAGAACTCCTTACATGCTTTCCCATAACACATTCCCTACACATTGTGTCAACTAGTCTTGCTATACTTGGAAGATCTCTGACTTCCTTGACATTACTTATCTTTACTATGTTATCAAAATTGATATGACAGAGTCTCTAGTGCCATAACCAACTATCATCCACTTTTGCAACAAAAAACCTTACATATGAGTTGAGCTGAAAAACATTACCTTTTGTTTTGGAGCCTGATGCAATCATGTCTCCATCCTTGTTGTTAATGATGCACTTTTTGTCTTTTAAATCCAAATGATAACCTTTGTCAAGTAGCTATCCAACACTTAGCAAGTTATGATGTAATCCATCAACATATAGAACATCATCTGTCTTGTTCTTTCCATCAAAAGTGATAGAACCTCTGCCTATGATAGGTTTAGGAATGTTATCTCCAAATCTAACCATACCACCTTTGTATTTTTCTAAATGAACAAATCTTTCTTTGTCACCTGTCATATGGTGAGAGCATCCACTGTCAATGATCCAATCTGTTTTGATGTCTTCTTTGGAAATTGGGGCTAACTCTTGTTCTTCCTTTTCATTTACAATGTCCATTTCCTTGAGCAACTTTTCCATGTCTCTAAGGGAAACGAATCCAATTTCATCCTCTCCCAAATCTTCATCAGTTACACCTTCTTTAGCATGGTAACATTCCTTCTTATATTTAGGTTTGTAATCAGATCTGAACATCTTGACTCTTGTGGGACACTTAGATGCAAAGTGACCAATCTTGTTGCATGAAAAACATTTGAATGGAAGTTTTCCTTCATATTTTCCTTTTCCTTTATTTTCTCTTTTAGAAATCATAGCAATGATATCTTCTAGTTCTTCATCAACTTCTTCTTTCTCATTATGGCTAGAGATGTGTAAGCATTTCTTACCATGGACTGATGCTTTGAAAGCTATTTCACTTTTAGGTTCAGTCTTCAATCTTGATATCTCAAATGCAGAGATTTTTCTGATCAAAGTCTCTCTCTTGAAGTCTTGTGAGAATTGCATGGTTTCCTCTGGAATACTTATCTTGTTTTCATAGTCTAATATTAAGGTAGTTAACAGCTTGTCCATAATATCTTCTTCTGATATTTCTCCACCATTGTTTCTGATTCTAGAGACTGCTTCATTTATCCTTTGATTGTAGGCTCTAATGTTCTCTTCAGGTAACATCTCAAGACTATTGTATTTCTTTTTCCATG
>MU223392.1:1985821-1996099 GCA_018584345.1 Thuja plicata
GGGGTGTGAATCAATTATCAGTAAATTTAATTATTTTCTCTTGTTAACTTCAAAATACAATAAAGTAAATTCTCATTTAGATAACACAGTACACAACACACAATTTTATTACGGGGAAACCAAATGGTAAAAACCCCAGTGGGAATTAGCACCCACAATGAATTATACTTGTTTATAGTAATCCCTGTTAGAAGATCTTGCAACCCTGTTAGGAGTTGTTCTTTACAAATCAATAAGTATAGTGACCTGGTTAAGGGTCTGACCCTGTTAGGATTCTTTTACAAATAACCCTGTTAGGGGTGAGGACTCACTGTCCAAAAGCTCACTACTTCAATGGTGAAGGCTACAACCTTCTGTAGAATAGATATGCACTATATTTGATGATGAACTATAGAGTAGACCTGTTGTCTTGATCAGCTCCAATGTATTATAATCTTCTACTTCTTCTTCACATAGTCTCTTGATGAATGAACCACAACTGATATTCTGCTCTGTACATTTTCTATCTCTTTTCGTATCATTCACACTTAGCATATCACAAATGAATTGCTATAAGTATCTTCCTCAAAGTAGAAGGTCATGTCAGCTCATGGAAACACTTCAAAAACATCTTTGTTGGCTTAACTAAGCACACAAACAATATTAAGTATGTGCAACACAAACTGAATAGATACGACACTTCACTAAGTCGGCTTCACCAAATCATCTCAAATAGCATGATCCTAATGTTACATGATAGGCGTGTTTAACCAAACATAGTTAATTCATAACTAATCATGAATATACACACACATATCTTGAAGATAGGCACAACTCAAGAAACACATTAAATATGTCAGCTCTAAATAGATACTCTTCCAGAACTGTAACTGCCAATAATAGAATTACATAACTTGATTGAAACATCATATCTGGATCTGCGTGTATGAACATAACATACTAAACATGTATACAACCTGAATATATCTATGCAAGGCTTGATATCATCATTCTGATAAGAACATACAGAATCACTACTGTATATTATATGTTGTCATAAATGACAAATATACAATCAATCAACTACACAAAAACAAATCTCCAACACTACTCTCATACTTATACATAGCATCTTTTACCTCCTTATCAATCAATTTAGGCATGACTTGCTTCAAGGTTTGTTTTTTGATGTCCCTTTTAATCTGGACTGCATTGTTCCAGTGAATGGTGATTGCCTTAAGAAGGTCTTCAGTCATTTGGCTTTTCAATTCATATGGATCATACTTCCATTTTTCCATCTTCTATACTAATGCATCCTCAACTAACTTCTTCTCATCCTTGGTTCTGGAAGTATAGTTAAGTGATCTGAGACTTGACATACCACTACCTTCCTTAAAAGTTTCAACCTTTTTCTCAAAGGTAAGTGGTGGCTTCTTGAATGTAACTATTTCTTCCTCTTCATCATCTTCTTTAGGCAATATCAGTTTTCTTATTGATTTCCTAGGATTTTTTGCAGTGAAGAAAGGGGTAGACACCTTTGGTATTTTCATGGGGACTTGCCTCTTCTTCTTAGGAGGCTCTTCTTCTACCTCTTCCTCTTCTTTCTGATTTTCTACTTCTTCTTCCTTTATGTCATCCTCTTTTCTTTAGTGATCGAAAGAGGAGAGTCTGATGACTTGCCATATTTCTTTCCAAACTTCTCAATTATTTTCCTTCCTCTCTTCAAGATTTTGGGAATCTTGATTTCCAATGTTATTTTTCCCATAGCTTCTTCATAAGTACAAAAATATACTTCTTTAGGATCAACAATCTCATTAATAAGATCCTCAATAATATCTCTAGTCTCATCAATGTTAACCTCATATTTAAGAGGTTTCACCCATGCACCCTAGGTTTGACTGCTTGGATGTGCACTCTATCACAGTCAACTAGGAAACATATATCATCCTTATAGTCTTCTACCAATTGTTTGGGAATTCTGAATTTGTTCTCCATTTTCTCTTTGAAACTCTCAAAGTAAGCATCCATGATGCTTCCAAAATTGTCTCCCAATTCTACTATAAACTCATTGATCTAATAAAATATAGGCCTATCCTTCTTCCATACAACTGTGCCTTTTGAAGGGAAAAACTTTTGAACATAAAAGAATAAGAAAACCAAGAGTGAACCGAACTTACATGGATTGGTCTTAGATGCCCAGATGCTCTCCATGTTTTTTTCTCAATTGGATGAGCTACAACTCGGCTAGGTCAAATGATAGATTTTTCTTCACCACTTTGTATGTCAAGTCCATAGCCTCACATGGAACACTGTTTGGTCGGCTTGAACTATATATCTTATGTGCAATCACATGAATTATGAACTTTACCTGCATGTGAGAGACTCCATTCAACTTCATGCCTCTTCCATCCCACTTGGCAAGAGCCTTCTTATCTAGATCAACTCAGGGTAGGGTTTTAGTTTCCTTAGGTTTATCGAGCACTAGGTACCCTATCACTCTGTGTACCATCATCTTGGTTATTTTTAGGGGTTCCTCCAACCAAAAATGCATGTCGTGAATATGGCTCAAAATAAACCTAATCCAATTTATCTATAAATTCTTTAGCATATGCAAGATATGGGTTAAACCCTTGACTTCGAGGTGCTTGTATTCTAGATTCAGATTTCCACCCACACAAAGTGCCTCATATGCTTGATTCAGCTCAAGTGTGCCTAGCTGTTAAATGGTGCAATGATAGAAAGTTTGAATGTCGTGGATCAATAGTACCTTAGGAGGAATTTGGGAATGGGTTCCCATTGGATCTATCCCCTCTGTGATCACTGGATGAAGTTTGAACTTTGGCGGTTTGTAGACTGCATTCCTTACTAACATCTCAGATCCCTTCTTGATCTTATTGCTGGATGAAGATGCCATAATACTCAGAAGATTGATGAAACTCCACTGCAACTAAAGCTTTCAAACATAAATTCTCTCTGAAATCACTATAAGCTCTTAATCTCTCTACAAATTGTAAACCTTGGTAAACAATAATCCTTTGATTTCACCATTTATGAGAAATTTCACCTCAAATTTTTCATTAAATGCTCCATACATAGTAGCTATCGTAGCTCAGTTAGTTCTTCCAGGCTTACTCAAAAGTTCAACAAGAACTAACTTCACATCTTTGAAACCATATAGCCTGACTTAACTTGGTTAAGCCTGAGTAGCTCGGTTGTAATTGAGATCCTGACTTAGTTAGAACCATAATGTGTCCTTGTGCATCAATATGTAGATTTGGACTTGCTAGCATATCTGGAACTGATGTATGATGGCTCGTATGCATAGTTCTAGTTATCTCCTTGAACTTTAGAGATAGCGGATCCACCCATCTCACTATTTTGGGTACCATTTTTTCCTTCATTATTTTGGTCTAAATTATCAGGAGACTTCTTTACCCATTTTTGAATCATCTCAGTTTTGGTTTTAGAAACTTTTGTTTTTCCTTTCTCAAAACCACTATCCACTTTTTCTCTATTCATATAATTCTTGCTTAGATGACCAAGTTGTTTACACACATAAAATCTCTTAGTAGGATTCCTTTTTTTCTGAGGTGATTCTTTGCATAATTTGAACCAATGTGCCCATACTCGCCACAATGACAACATCTATTCCATGTGTTGTAACCCCAACCAAAAATTTCCTTAGCTAATTGTTCAGCAGGGTTCCACTTCGTAGTTCTACACTCTGAAGACTTATGACCTTGTTTTTTTATAATTGAAACATTTTCCTTCAAACTTAGGTTTCTCAGTGCATTCACTTTCCCTATGTCCATGTTTTTTGCACCTGTAGCACTTACCATTAAAATTTGACTTCCCATTGCTCAACACTTATATATTGTATGCCCTAACTTACCACAATAATTACATGTAGGTTTCTTGTTCTTTTGAGCTCCTTTCTATGAGGATTTTCCTTGTTCAGTATAACCTAATCTATTCTATCCATGATATCTGAATTGAGTTTTCTCTATCAACTGATTCATGCTTTCTTTTGATTTCATCATCCTCTCATTGTTTTTTTTTTTCAGTATTGAGATTATTTTGCAGTCTTTCATTTTCAGTCCTTAGATTAATAAATTCTTGATTTGCACTATTGAGTTGATTTATCATATCTTCTTGCTGAAGTGACAAATGATGGATTTCATTTTATTTTTCCTCTAATCTTGTACTTAGTAATCTCTTATCTTCTTGTGCCATTTTTCTGTCATTTTCTGCTTGGTTCTTTTGTTCCATGACTTCACATATTTTGATTGAATGAATTTCTTGTTCTCTTTTCATCTTTCTGAATTCTTCATGTAAAGTAATATTCTTTGCAAGTAGGTCTTCAATGGCTACATCAACTTCTTCAAAACTTCTTTCTTTGAACAAATATTCAATTCTTTCTTCTATGTAACCTTTTTCATTAATTTGCATTGCTAATTCTTTTCTTCTTTTTAGGGAATTAGAGAGTTGTTCTTTGAGTTTTCTGATTTGATCCATGGCCACTTGTAGATCTATCTTTCCATTTTCAATGAGTTTCTCCAGTCTATATATTTCCATTGCCTCTGATCTTTTCTCAAGCTATTAAAATTTGGATAAGAGAACCTTTTCTCTGATACCAATTGTTGGAAATATATTATAGGCTAGGTCACTGAGAGGGGGGGGGGTGAATCAGGAACCAATAAAATTTCTTCACTTTTATCCTTTATTAGATTGTCTAATCTAATTGCATGCATGGAACAGAAAAGCATTAGACATTCATAATACATGACACAAGATATGGTGACCCAGAAACCTTCCAAATAGAAAGTAAAACTGGGGTGGGGATGATACCCACAAGCTTTAGAACTGCAGTAATAAAGTTGGCCAGTTAAGGCTTACAATTGATGACTTTTGATGGTCTTCCCTATTAGGATCAATAAGGACTGTTAGGTCCACCTTGTGAAAGGATTTATACAATACAGTTAAGTATGTACTCTGCTAGGAGATTTGTGAAGGACTGTTAGGTCCACCCTATTAAAGGATTTTAACTGATATAGCTATTAGGATGAACTAGTGAATGATCTGTTATGCAACTCTTCTTTGTTGAATAAGATCCTTTGATGTAGTATTGATCACCTGAATGTGATAGATGAGTCTTTGTTGTTCCTTTATACTGTTGTATCCTTGTAATCAATCTGCCTCTTCATATTCACATCCATACATGTATTCAATGTTGTTCTAATGATTGATATCTTCTTACATATTTGGATAAACAAAGTGTTTTAGATATATACCTATCCAAATTAATTACCTCCACAAGTCAGCTACTATCATATTAAATAGTATCAAACAATATTTACTAATTCGGCCCAATGGTGATACTCGGGTCCAGTTATCCACTCGGGTGATATACTGACACTTGAGTGATACAATGAACTTGGAAACTTTGGCACTTGGTTGACACTGGGTTCTTGGTCCGCATTGATCACTCGGAGATGCTATGCAACTCGGGTAACACTGGTAACTCTATAGACACTGCTTGGAACTAAATTCTCGGTCGACACTACAACTTCTTAGCTCGGTTAACACTTCAAGCAGCTGACTCAGTTAACACTGTAATCATATGAATGACTAAGTGCTTTGGCACTAATTGACAATATGTCTTTCCATAAGGTCTACACAATATCCCCCACCACCCTAGTATTGGGATTACATTCCATAATTTTATAGTTTTCAATGATCAATATTTTAGTTCTTTCAAATAAAATTTTGGGAGGGATAGAAACCTCTCTAAAGATTCTATCGTTCCTCTCTTTCCAAATAGCCCATATTATATGGGGAAAAGAAATATTCCATATCCATTTTAGTTCCTTATTCAAAGTGATAATATCCTATGAGCTAAACAATCTTTGAACATCCCAAGGAAAAACCCAATCTATCTTGAAGGTATTCATAAAAAGAGACCAAATTTGTTCAGCAAAGGGACAATGGATGAACAAGTGGTTAACTGACTCTTCCTCCTTCCTGAAAAGAAAACACATGTTAGGAAAACTCATACCCCTTATCTTGAGGTTATCAAGAGTAAGGATCTTATTTTGAAGCATCATCCATAAAAAAATATTGATTTTGGGGGTCAGACCTTTCATCCAGGCTTTGGCCCATAAGGGAGCTTCAAGATAGTCAAAATTTTGATTGTAGGAGGAAGCCATGGTAAAGTTACCATTAGTGGTAAATTTCCAAATTAGATGGTCTTACTTATTGTTTAGAATGAAGGAATTGAGGGTTGTATTCAAGGTTTTAAGAACAAGATCAATAGTGGTGAGGTCCTTCCACTGACCACCATCCCAATATTTAGCAACTTTGGATCCTATACTAGGTTTACAAAGGGTAGCATAAATTCCCTAAAAGGGATTATCAGAAAAAGAGGAATCACCAATCTAAACCTCTTCTCAAAAACCCACCTTATTACCATTTCCCACTTTCCATCTTACCCCCTTTTGATAAGGTCTTTATTTTTAGTCACATTCTTCCAAATGCATGATCCTTCGGGAATCTCCTCATTGGCTAAGAAATTTTAAAGAGAAGCAAGGCCCATTTTATATATTTTTTCTATATTATACTCCATTCCCCCTCCAATCTATAACCCCTCCAACCAAGCTTAGCGAGAAGGGAAGCATTAATATTCTTTATTCTTCTGAGACCAAGACCCCCCTTGGATTTGGGCATATACACCTTTTCCCAAGAAACTAGAGCAAATATCTTTTTATTTCAACTCCTGAGCATAGAATTTTTCTTTGGATTTTCTCAATAGCTTCAACATATTTATTAGGGATTCTAAAAAGGCTTAAAGAATAAAGAGGTATACTCTGAAGGGAGGATTTCAATAATTGAACTTTACCAACATGACTGAGGAGAACACCTTTCCACCCAGTGAGCTTCTTGTGAAAATTATCAACAATAGAGCTCTAGAAAACTTCAGGAGGATTGATACCAAGGGGAAGACCCAAGTAAGTGGTGGGAAGATGACCAATCTGACAACCCAGAATTATACTAATTTTTTATTCTCTGCAATCAGGAGTATTGATGAAATAAGGGGAGCTTTTGATCCAATTAATAATTTGACCAGTGAAATTCACATATTTATTAAGATCTTTTTTGAGATTGCTGGCTTCAAATATTGATGCTTCACCCATGAAAATAGAGTCATCCACAAACTATTGGTGGGAATAAACCTGATTGGTAGATGAAGGTCTGAGCCCTTTAAGACCACCTTTTTGGACCAAGTTAGCAATATATCTCCCCAAAATTCTTCCAGAATAAAAAACAACACAAGAGATAGGGGATATCCCTGTCTAAGACCCCTGGAAGATTTGAATAAAGGAGTATGAGAGCCATTAACCAACACATAAAAGGTAGTTGAAGAAACAAGCTACATCAAAAGCTTAATAAAATTTAGATTAAAGACAAAAGCCTTCAGATTATTTTGTAAAAAATCTCAATCAGCTCTATCATAGGCCTTGTAAAGATCAGCTTTTAGACTGAACCCCTCTTTCCTAGCCATAACCAGAGAATGAATGTTTTCATGAACAACTATTATCGAGTCTAGGATCTGTCTACCTGGCACAAAGCTAGTTTGTTGTTGATAAATTATCCTGGGGAGAAACACCAGGAATCCTGGAGGTTATAACTTTAGAGATGATCTTATAGGTGGAATTGCATAGGCTAATAGGCCTAAACAGATCCATAGCATCAACCCCATCCTTTTAGGGATAAGAGAAATGAATGTACCATTGTTTTCTTTTAATATTCTCTTGGGATAAAAAAACTATTTGACAGTATTCGTGACATCCTTTTTGACAATGAACCAGTACTTTTGAAAAAAAACAACAATGGATAGCCATTTGGTCCCGGGGATTTGATGACTTCAAAAGAAAAGAAAACCTTCCTTATTTCTTCATTAAAGGAGATAACATTAAGAAACTGATTGTCATATTCAGTGAGAATTTTAGGGATGCTCACCAAAATTTCCTATTGATTATTATGATCCAGTGAGGTGTCTTGAGTAATAAAACTAAAGAAAAAATCCTTAGCCTCCTTAGAAATATCCTCATCCTTCTCCACAAATTTATCATTCACCTTGAGTTTAGAGAATTTGTTAGCAGCTTTGTGCTTAATGGATGTCATGTGAAAAAATTTAGAGTTTCAATCCCCTTCTTTTAGCCAAACATTTCTAGCTCTTTGTTTCTAGAAGGTTTCTTCTTTATGAACTATATCCTGATATTTGATCAGGACTTCAGTCTCTTTCTACTTTGGAACACTCTTATAGCCAAATTTTTGAATAGAGTCCTAAATATCCTTTAATTCCAACAAAATTTCAGCCTTAGAGGAAAAAATATTACTGAAAGAATCTTTGTTCCAACGCCTGATGTTATCCTTGACATGTATGAATTTGTTACCTAATTTGTACATAGCAGTACCTTCAATCTTGATCTTCCACCATTTTCTTAATCTATGAAGCAAATCAGGATGAATATTTCACATTTTTTCAAATCTAAAGGGGAAATGCCTTCTCCTGGAGACCAGGTCAGCAATGAAAGAAAGAGGATAGTGGTCTAACCCCATTCTAACAAAAGTAGTCAGAGAACAATAATAATGTTGATACCAATCATCAGAGATAAGAGCCCTATCAAGTATCACCTGAATAAGCTCACCACCTTCTCTTCTATTGGTCCAAGTGTATTTAACTCCCTAGAGATCAATGTCTGTCAGAGCTTGGCAAGTAATGAAATTAATCAAATCAAGTTTGTTGTCCAGATTAAGCTAGCTACCACCATTTTTTTCATCTTCCTTCAAAGGGGTATTAAAATCTCCCATTATAAGCCAAAAACCATTCAAAAAAGTTTTATAACTCATTCAAGGTTATTCCAAACAAAAATTCTACCATTTTTAGTATTAGGAGCATAGATATTCGTAAGAATCCAAGTTGATCCATCCTTAATATGCTGAAATCTGATACAAGCCAAGTTATTTTCCTCATTAAGAAATTCTCCTTTAATCATATCCCCATTCTAGAAAGTAGAAATACCACCAGAAGCACCTTCAGAGTTACCTCCACTAAAAAAACCATTTCTAAAAAAATTTAAACTTTCAATCTTCTCCTTAGACATTTTAGTTTCCTGAATCAACAAAATATCGGGTTTGTTATCTTTGATCAAGTTTCTGATTAAGTCCTTCTTGTGAGGATTATTTATCCCTCAAATATTCCAAGAAATGATCTTCATTTCTTTTTGACTAGACCAGTCTGGGTGATGGTTTTATGAGTACCATCTGCTATGTTCTTGGTAGCCTCCTGGTTTCTTTTTCTAGAGTTTAGAGGTCTCCCGATGATACCTGGCTTCCTCCAACATCTGGCTGATTGATTCTTGTGCTCCTTACAGATTTAGAGACATTTTTTTTCTTACCTTTTGAGCTCTCTACTTTAGTAAAAGTATAAGATTCAAAGTTAATATTTCCTAGAAACTTATCCATTTCTTCCTTGTTTCCCCATTTAGGCATTTTTATTTCCTCACAGAATTCCTTAACAATAGATGGGGAGTTCTGAGATATATTAGAGAGCCCATGACCCATAACTATGTCATGTTGTGCATCCTCGAAATATAACTCCCTTGTATTTGGCTTCTTCTCCCCGTTCAAGCTGTTTGATTCTCCCTCCCCATTTAGGTTCTTTCATTCTTCATTTTCTTGGGTTATTGTCTAATTTCCCTCTTCCAAGGTCTGACTAAGCTTATTGTGAACACTATTATCCTCTTTATTATCAATTTATAAAGAGTCTTGGGCATAACCCTCCATCTACTCAATCACATTGTCATTCTTAGTCTGGTTTAGGTTAAAAGAATCTATCTCACCCAAAACCACCGTATCATTATTTTTTTGTTCATTTTGTCTGGTAGTATCCTCCTTTTTTTGTTGTTCCTCTTATATCTTCAATTTTTTTATTATCATCCATATTTTCTTCTCCCTTCTTTGGGATAGAGTTATATGCTCCATCTGAAGATTCTCCACTCTTTCCAACTGGCTTCCAGACCTTCTTCTGCTGAATCCTCTTCATGATTGTAATGTCCCCGCCAGGGAACCCATAAGGAATCAGGTCTATGACCTAAAATTACAATAAACAATTTTATTTTTTTTCTAACATTCTAACATAACATTGTTACCATTCACAAGTACATTCCTTAAGGTTCCCTTAATGAATTCAATTACCATTATTAAATATTTCATTTTATTACTTAATCGAGAAAATTC
>MU223392.1:1999966-2038247 GCA_018584345.1 Thuja plicata
AAGTTATGGTGAGTTGTAAGAGGTTCGGTTTAAGCTACCATCTCGAGAAGGATCATTCTCGCATATAGCTCTTCTTAATTTCTAGTGAGCATAGCCAGGACTTGACAGGGTTGGAGGGACATTACAATGATGTTAGCATGATCATTTTTGGACTAGTGCCCCACCTTCTTATAGTGAAAGAAAGCAAAGGGGATAGATTCAAAGTATATCTTTTGAGTCCATATCCCTACCTTAGATTTCATTTCTATTTTCTCTAGCATATCAACTTCAAGAATGACACCAACACAAATTATGGCATGCATAAATCTTCTTCTTGATGCAGTAACTAGATCTATTGATAGTAATTCACCAAATGAACTCGCTATCCCACTAAAGACAACTTCATTCCAATACTCAAGAGGAATCCTAAGTAGATTAACCTAGAAAGGGACCTAAACCAAAAAATCTTCCTGAAGAACCATATTTGGGTACCACTTCTATAACACCAATGTACTTTTCCCTATAATCCATTGTCCACTACTTATGATATGTTTCCTATCTTCTTCATAGGAAAAAAATAAATAAAGGTAGCCTATGCTCATAGTAATAACATCTACCTATCCTTTAAGTGCTCATCTTTTCTTAACAAAAACTCTCACTACTTCAATGTTAGGCCTTACCCCAATGAATTGGCCAACAAGAGAGTTTTCCATCCTTTTAATACTATGGTCAATAATTTGATCAAGAATGATGATAGCATATTTCCCTTCCAAAATATTTGAAATATTTCAAACAGGTGGATGAATTGACTTACCTGTTAGCTTGACTCTGAAAATTGAAGACCATTTTGTAGCCTCAGTCCCCATATTGTTTGGCTTGCCCTGTCCTGTGGGTCCTCCTCCTAGGTCCCCAAAACCTATGAATCCATCTTTTTTTATTATAATTTGCATCTTCCCCATCTGATTCAATAGGTATCCCCTTACAGCAGAAGGGTGTGCACCTCCTACATAGTTCCTGCTCACAAGATAATTTGAATTTTGATTTCTCACCTTCGCTCCCTACTCCCTACTCAAATCAATAATGTTAAGTTGGTATTGTTATCAACTTTATTAAAAATTAAAGTTGATAAGAATATGTTGGTACCCATATCAAACCCGGTAATAAAAATTTTACTTTAGGGTCTTGAACCTCTTTGAAGTAAGTTCAAAGCAGTTCAAAGAGGTTCGAAGTGGTTCAGCTTGCATAAAAAGGTTCACATGGTTCAAAGTTGTTCGAGTTTGCAGAGCCAAAGTTCAAATTTCAATTTCAGATGAACGCCATTGTCAGACTTGAAATGTGAATTCAAGATGCAGATTCAGTTTCAGTGATTCAGAACCTCAGGTTCATAATGATCCAATCTTAGATTGGAGTTTCGAATTCAAAAGCAATAGAGAAAGATGACAAGAGTCGGGCCCCAAATGATGGACTRTGTATTTTAGTTTTAATCACATCTTAGTCCATCAGTGTGCATTRTGTTTACATTACTCAACCCATACATGTGAAAGCTTAGTTGGATCTCCACGGTGGCTCGCTATTTCACTTATGACATTAATGTCATTCTGGATTGTGACATATTGAATTAGACAAATTAATTAGAGCATTACATTTCTCATAATCGGCGGGTTGGTTTGAGTGAAAATCAGATTTTTCATGTGTTTGAAATAATCCATGCACTCAGATAACATGTCAGAAATTCATGGAAAACTCACAGGTGGATGTGGGACATTACCGGTGGATGGATCGGGTCACAGTGATTAAACCATAATTTCAAAAGAGCCATTACCATGCCACGACTCCCTCATGCTATGGCTATGGAGGATGACATTTTGTGGGAAAAGATGGGAGGTTTACAAATGTGTTTGGAATGGTTCAATGAGGGGTTGGCCTTCCTATGTATATGGAAGCGTAGGTAGTGTGTGCGAACTATTTAACATAATTCCCAAAGTTCAGTCAGATAAAATAGTCATAAATCAACTATGATCGTCGTTGCAAGCCTAAGGGCTGACTCCACAATGTTTGACAAAATGTCGATGTGCAGAGTGGTCGGTGCCTCAATAGTGGTGACGTAAACGAAAGCACTCACACTGAAAATGTATTTTGTTCAAAGACTTCACTAATTATCACCGACAACACTATTAACAGAGTGCTCATTGTCAAGAGCCCGATCTTTATGGAGACTCCGATGAAGAACAGAGCCGACATAATGGTCGGGTGAAAAGAGCATCGCAGCCAGGTAAAGATTTGAAGACAGAAAGGTTAGAACACCATCTATTTATCAAAATGGAGGCTCTCAATTATGAGACAGTGATGTTGATAATGAGCTTCGGGATTTATGTAGACTGTTTGACAGAATGCCCGAGAATTATGTCAGTAGAGGCCACTGAATTCCCAGTCTCAGCGGGATATAGAGAATCCATATGACCTTGGTAACAACATATGAAGGCACGTACGGGATCATTTTGTCGATGGTTTTCAAATTTAGTGTGGAAGTGGTGATTAAGTTCCTCAAGGAATATAGCCACCGAAAGAAGACACTCAAAGCGTCGACAGTGTATGTGAAGCATTTGATAGAATGCTCGAGCTCTATAAGCCTTTGGAGCTCAGGTAAAAGAAATGATGAACCAAGGCCAATTGGAATGTACCTTTATGGTTCGTGACTCCAAGCACTCCAATTACTGTGGATGGGATCCTGAACCTTTGTCAAAGATCAATAACATTCTGGTCAATGTGATTGCGAGTTTGGAGAAAGTGGCTGGAACATACATGCGCCAATATTGATCAAGCTATTTATAGCGCTCTGAGTTTTCACAATCTTTGCCTGATAGAATTGAAAAACAAAGGACTAAAGTACCCATGGAACCATAAATCATATAAAGCTATGCAGAGCCCGATAGCATTCAAGTCTTGATCAAGCTATCTTGATGGATGAGTATGAGTCAGGAAATATTACATGGGAGATCTTTGAGCAGCAGATCAGAGAAGTTCATGCTCATAGAACGGGAACTCCATACAGTTGAGAGCCCGGAGAATTTCCTAAAACAGATAAGATATCTTCATCAAGCGGTTTTTTATTGGAGAAAAATATGCATGAAAATGAAATGTGGAGACCCTTGGCAATATGTTTGACAATGTCTCCATATCATTGCCCCGAATATCAGGGAAGTTGAATTAGCGGTGGTTTTAAAATATAGAAACTACAAAATAGGGGATTTGTCAATCAAAACATGACGAGTCACAAACAAGTGTCAGCAAAGAGAAAGTTGTATGAAAATAGACATGTTATGATAAGTCATTAAAACATTGTATATATGCCTCTTAACATCTTTCACAATGAGATATTCAGAAACAGTTTCACCAAAAAAGGAAAAAAGAAACTAATGTTATGAGGAGAAAATAGAAAATAATAGATTTCCAAGAAGCAGTTATCCAAACTGAACAGGAACCGACAACAGGGGAAAAGGATAAATAGACCTGCAGTAGCAATGTAAAAGGTTCCAGTTTTTTGAATTTTGCAGGGAGACTTTGAGCTACAGTACAACAGAAGCTGTGAATACAGTGATAGGGGGGAAGATTGGATTTCTCTGAGACTTTTTTCTACAGGGGGTTTTATTCTTTTGGCTTCCAGACTGTAGACTTTGGGCTTCAGCTAGGGAGAGGCTTTTGTAAAATCATTTCATTTTCTTGAGAGACTGTGAGAGGCAGAGCATGGGCATTTTCTTTTTCTCTTTTTCGGAACTGTGTACCTGAGATAGAGATAAGATTTTGATAGTTGATGTAGTGTTGTGAAAGGAGTTTCTATCTTTTTTTGAAATAGTGGTTTGTTTGTAATGTGTAGAAGATATTTCACAATCTTTTACAGTCAGGGAAGGGAGACTGAGGATTAATTATATCAAAACTTTGATTATGGTGTATTTTCCTTCCACTGGTAATGAACTTAGTGTCATTTTCAGTTTTCTCTGAATTACATTTCAATATCACTGTTTTCCTGTTAGATTATCAGTTCAAAATATCTTTAAAGGCTCTGATTTTTAATTCTCTCAAGAAGCTGAAAGACATAGTTTTGTCCTCATTACACCATGCAGCGTACAACAAAAGAACTTTGCATCATCTATTGTTCTTCACTTTATTTTATGTATTAGTATAGGTTCCCGCATCTACATTGTAGTTACGAGTAGATGTTTGATATCCTTTCTTGCTTTCGGGTTAAAAGCATCTTGTAGTTTTGTAAATTCATTGTAAATCTTACACGGGGAGCTGTACCCGGTTAATTCAGAGGGAACTTATGTTCTTCATAGCGAAGTGACCCAACTGTTGTGTTGCAATTTGTATTTTGGCCTTGGGTGTTTACAAGTCATTTTTTGTGCAGGTGTTTTGGGAAGACAAATCTGTTCACCAACAGATTTTTTGCGACTCTGCTGGGGATTTGGAATCGAAGATCAGTGCTAAATTGATTAACATTTGTTTCCTCTGTTTTCTGATTATCTCCGTGTGCAGGAGATTGGTGACTCTATTGCAAGACCATGCCGGCCATAAAAATCATGAGAAGATTAAGGCCAGACCCTTCTCTCCTTGAACTTTATCAAATAGATGATAAAGTATTGCAAGAATTTGTGGAAAGTTTCAAAGAAATCATTTCTCGGGGTGTCCAAAACAATATACCTATTGAAGATGATGACCTGTCTTGGCTGCTATGGAAAAGCCTCTATGCTAGGTATCATAAACTGAAAGATTTAGAAATGTACAAGGGAAAAGTCCAGCAGCTTGAAAAAGAATTGGATGTTGGCAATGAGGAAGCTCCGGCAATTTCTTCTCATTTTATATCATGCAATTATTCAGTCTTTAGTGAGGAAGAAATCCCAACAGCCATAGTTCAGCCTCAAGACAACCAGACGTGGGTAGATAAAGACATTCAAGCTGAAAGTAAAAACCATGGCAGCAACAATAACAAAGATAAGGAAAGGCTGACAGTGAAAGAAAAATATTCCCCGGTACTACCATCTTACTTCAATCCTCACAACCCTTCCATTCTTGCTGATCATACTGATGCTCAGGGAGACATGAATAAAGGTGCATTTGAATCTTTATTTCTTGCTGATTCAGAAAGTTTCAGATTTGAAAATGATGATAGTCATCTTGCTTCAAAAGTTCCTATTACTGAAAAACTTGATAGTGTTATGTTGTCGGGGTTTGAATGTTTTATCTTTAATGAAAAGGCTGAAAGCAATCTGTCTCATTGTGAATTTGGTGGTCAGTTCATTAAAGAATCTTATCAATCTAAAAACAAAACTTGTGGTTGTGCTGGGGTAAAAATGCCTTTGGGAAAAGTGTCTTGTGCTGAAATTTTGTTTGAGAACAAGAGGTATGCAGCTGATTTTCAAACTGTTAGTGATTTAGCTGGTGTGTTGAAGGATGCCTTTCTCAATGAGGAAGAAGATATTATGCAGGAATTTCTATCATCACTCAAGCCAAACCTTTCCTCTCAGACTGATTCAGGTATCCATTCAAATCAAGTTGAAGATGAAATGCTGATAAGTGAATCTTGTCTTCTTTCCTCTATATATGGTTTTGCTGATTTAGATTTAGGAAGTAGTGCTAGAAAATGTGATGACCCTTATGAGAAGATGGGTAATCCCACTACACAAGTGGAAAATTCAGATGCATCTTACTTTGAACACAATTTTGGTGATAAAAGAAGGGGTGAAAGTTTGCTTGAAAATCTTTCTTTTTCAGAATACGATTCTTTCACATTTGAAACATCTAATGTAATTCCAGTAAGTGGGTTTGACGGAGAAAACATGGAAAATAAAGATGATCTCTCATGTTTAGAAACCTATGATCAGCACGTAGAAGGATCTAGTCAGTTTGAGGATGCTTTTCTCCATGAGGAAGAGGAAATCACAGATACATTTATATCATCACTTCATGACTCAGATATTTATTCAAATCAGATTGAGAATGAGGCATTCATTGATAAATCTTCTTTCCATTCGTCTATGTGTGGCTTCGCTGATATGGATTGTGGAAGGGATGACACTTTGGTAAGAAGAAAGGATAGCATACATTACATGCTTGATGACAATCTGATTCTTGAGAGAGCTGAAGAGAACATATACCCGAGAATTGACCCTATGCTAGATGAGGTGTCTCTCTATCTACAAGTTGACAGTGATATTAATAATATCCAAGAGGTGAGCCTTGATGACAACATGTCTAGAGTTTGTGCACCTTCTCTTGATGAGATTTTTGCATTTTATTCTTCCCAGTTTGAAATGGAACCTAATCCGATGAATGTTAAAGATCAATGCTTTGATGAGTTGTGGCTGTTTGGGAAGGAATTCTTGGTCAGCATATTTATATGTGCTTTCAGCTTGCGATTTAGCATTGAAGAAGTTTCCTATAGGTACTGGTATGAGGCTGCTCAAATGAGACATGACCTGCTACTCCGGAAAGGATGCTATTTCTCCCAGCCGGTAAATGGGTTTGCATGACTTCTTTTGTTTTTGGTTCCTGTGGTAGGTTCTTTCCCTACCTTTGTAAATATTGTAAATAAGTTTTTGTTGTGCGTAGTAGTAGTTTGAATAATGTGCAAGCTTCATGCTTGCTAGTAGTCTAGATGTTCTAGCTTGGTTGCTTTGCCCTGTTCCCTGCCACCCTCTCTGCAAGCAGCTCCCAGTCTTCTTTTCTTGCTGACTCTATTGCCCAATGGATAAGGCACTTGTCTTTTGCCAGAGATTGCTGGAGTTCTCTACTTTTGTGCCAAAAATAGTCCCACAGTTAGAGCCCATGTTGGTACCCATATAGAACCCGGTAATAAAAATTTCAGTTTAGGGTCTTGAACCTCTTTGAAGTAAGTTCAAAGCAGTTCAAAGAGGTTCGAAGTGGTTCAGTTTGCATAAACAGGTTCACATGGTTCAAATTTGTTCGAGTTTGCAGAGCCAAAGTTCAAATTTCAATTTCAGATGAACACCATTGCCAGACTTGAAATGTGAATTCAAGATGCAGATTCAGTTTCAGTGATTCAGAACCTCAGGTTCATAATGATCCAATCTTAGATTGGAGTTTCGAATTCAAAAGCAATAGAGAAAGATGACAAGAGTCGGGCCCCAAATGATGGACTGTGTATTTTAGTTTTAATCACATCTTAGTCCATCAGTGTGCATTATGTTTACATTACTCAACCCATACATGTGAAAGCTTAGCTGGATCTCCACGGTGGATCGCTATTTCACTTATGACATTAATGTCATTCTGGATTGTGACATATTGAATTAGACAAATTAATTAGAGCATTACATTTATCATAATCGGCGGGTTGGTTTGAGTGAAAATTAGATTTTTCATGTGTTTGAAATAATCCATGCACTCAGATAACATGTCAGAAATTCATGGAAAACTCACGGGTGGATGTGGGACATTACCAGTGGATGGATCGGGTCACAGTGATTAAACTAGAATTTCAAAAGAGCCATTACCATGCCACGACTCCCTCATGCTATGACTATGGAGAATGATGTTTTATGGGAAAATATGGGAGGTTTACAAATGTGTTTGGAATGGTTCAATGAGGGGTCGACCTTCCTATGTATATGGAAGCGTAGGTAGTGTGTGCGAACTGTTTAACATAATTCCCAAAGTTCAGTCAGATAAAATAGTCATAAATCAACTATGATCCTTGTTGCAAGCCTAAGGGCTGACTCCACAATGTTTGACAAAATGTCGATGTGCAGAGTGGTCAGTGCGTCAACAGTGGTGACGTAAATGAAAGCACTCACACTGAAAATGTATTTTGTTCAAAGACTTCACTAATTATCACCGACAACACTATTAACAGAGTGCTAACTGTCAAGAGCCTGATCTTGATGGAGACTCCGATGAAGAACAGAGCTGACATAATGGTCGGGTGAAAAGAGCATCGCAGCCAGGTAAAGATTTGAAGACAGAAAGGTTAGAACACTATCTATTTATCAAAATGGAGGCTCTCAATTATGAGACAGTGATGTTGATAATGAGCTTCGGGATTTATGTAGACTGTTTGACAGAATGCCCAAGAATTATGTCAGTGGAGGCCGCTGAATTCCCAGTCTCAGCGGGATATAGAGAATCCATATGACCTTGGTAACAACAAATGAAGGCACATACCTAATATGCAGATCTGACACATCATGATGAGAGGAGCATTTTGTCGATGGTTTTCAAATTTAGTGTGGAAGTGGTGATTAAGTTCCTTAAGGAATATAGCCACTGAAAGAAGACACTCAAAGCGTTGACAGTGTATGTGAAGCGTTTGACAAAATGCTCGAGCTCTATAAGCCTTTGGAGCTCAGGTGACAGCAATGATGAACCAAGGCCAAGTGGAATGTACCTTTATGGTTCGCGACTCCAAGCACTCCAATTACTGTGGATGGGATCCTGAACCTTTGTCAAAGATCAATAACATTCTGGTCAATGTGATTGCGAGTTTGGAGAAAGCGGCTGGAACATACATGTGCCAATATTGATCAAGCTATTTATAGTGCTCTGAGTTTTCACAATCTTTGCCCGATAGAATTGAAAAACAAAGGACTAAAGTACCCATGGAACCATAAATCGTATAAATCTATGCAGAGCCCGATAGCATTCAAGTCTTGATCAAGCTATCTCGATGGATGAGTATGAGTCAGGAAATATTACATGGGAGATCTTTGAGCGGCAGATCAGAGAAGTTCATGCTCATAGAACGGGAACTCCATACAGTCGAGAGCCTGGAGAATTTCCTAAAATAGATAAGATATCTTCATCAAGCGGTTTTTGATTGGAGAAAAATATGAATGAAAATGAAATGTGGAGACCCTTGGCAATATGTTTGACAATGTCTCCATATCATTGCCCCGAATATCAGGGAAGTTGAATTAGCGGCGGTTTTAAAATATAGAAACTACAAAATAGGGGATTTGTCAATCAAACCATGATGAGTCACAAACAAGTGTCAGCAAAGAGAAAGTTGTATGAAAATAGACATGTTATGATAAGTCATTAAAACATTGTATATATGCCTCTTAACATCTTTCACGATGAGATATTTAGAAACGGTTTCACCAAAAAAGGCAAAAAGAAACTAATGTTATGAGGAGAAAATAGAAAATAACAGATTTCCATGAAGCAGTTATCCAAACTGAATAGGAACTGACAACAGGGGAAAAGGATAAATAGACCTGCAGTAGCAATGTAAAAGGTTCCAGTTTTCTGAATTTTGCAGGGAGACTTTGAGGTACAACATAACAGAGGCTGTGAATACAGTGATAGGGGGGAAGATTGGATTTCTCTGAGACTTTCTGCTACAGGGGGTTTTATTCTTCTGGCTTCCAGACTGCAGACTTTGGGCTTCAGCCAGGGAGAGGCTTTTGTAAAATCATTTCATTTTCTTGAGAGAATGTGAGAGGCAGAGCATGGGCTTTTTCTTTTTCTCTTTTTCAGAACTGTGTGCCTGAGATAGAGATGAGATTTTGATAGTTGATGTAGTGTTGTGAAAGGAGTTTCTGTCTTTTTTTGAAATAGTGGTTTGTTTGTAATGTGTAGAAGACATTTCACAATCTTTTACAGTCAGGGAAGGGAGACTGAGGGTTAATTATATCAGAACTTTGATTATGGTGTATTTTCCTTCCACTGGTAATGAACTTAGTGTCATTTTCAGTTTTCTCTGAATTACATTTCAATATCATTGTTTTCCTGTTAGATTATCAGTTCAAAATATCTTTAAAGGCTCTAATTTTTAATTCTCTCAAGAAGCTGAAAGACACAGTTTCATCCTCATTACACCATGCAGTGTACAACAAATGAACTTTGCGTCATCTGTTGTTCTTCACTTTCTTTTATGTAGTAGTATAGGTTCCCGCATCTACATTGTAGTTACGAGTAGATGTTTGATATCCTTTCTTGCTTTCGGGTTAAAAGCATCTTGTAGTTTTGTAAATTCATTGTAAATCTTACACGGGGAGCTATACCCGATTAATTCAGAGGGCACTTACATTCTTCATAGCGAAGTGACCCAACTGTTGTGTTGCAATTTGTCTTTCGGCCTTGGGTGTTTAGGAGTCATTTTTTGTGTAGGTGTTTTGGGAAGACAAATTTGTTCACCAACAGAATATCAACTATATTGTTGATATTACTTTTACTCATATTAGTTATCAGTTATCAATTATAACTATCATGGTTATTAAATAATAATAATTATAGAATGAATCTTAATGAATTCTCCAGTTGATAAGACCATCAAATGTGTAATGATAATGTATATAACATATAATTATAATTTTATTTAGACAAGGAGATATAAAATTCTTAAGGTTAGAATAATTTGACGGAAGTCACAAACATTAACAATGGGATCTCTCCTCATCATCATCATCATTCTTTTGTGTTTTCTTAGTCCTCTTTCTTATCACAAATTGTTATTTCTCTACTTCCTATTCTGATTTTTTCTTGCTGCTACCACTTTTTACTTCTTGAATAACAGGTTCTAGATTTTTTTTCTCATTTGAGACCTTATGTCTTAGCTTATTTTTCTCTTCTCACTCTTACAACCCTTGTAGTGGTTTTGGAGGAACAAATTTTCACTAGTGGGTGAGTAGAGGCATGCCTAGTTCTTGTCAATAGCTTTTGTGAAATTCCTTCTTTTAAAGGCACATCAAATGTCTTAAATGCATATTGTAGATTTAAATTGTTGCAAATTTTTTCCATCATCTTCTCATAATCCTTCTTTGACCTTTTCTAGACTATCTTCTTAAGGATCTCTGTAGCTATTCTAAACCTCTCTTCTTTTAGATCAACCAAAAATTACAATAACACATTGCAGTTGTTTTCCACTTCTTCTATAGTATTCTCATTTGGAAGGTTTAGAAGCCAAACAATCCTTGGTTTCACTACCTCAATATAACAAGTATTTTCTACTAACTATAAATTTTATTTCATCTTTATACTTCTGGACTAGACCCCTAGGTACCATGTCTCTTTGTTGCATCACATCCTAAACATTCTTGAAGAAACCCTAGAAGAAAGCATTGTATGATTTTTTATTCACATTGAAGCTGTAGATACCCTAAAATGGACATACTTGCAACCTTACATTACAAACACTAATTTTAATCTATTAATTAATGAGTTTTTAATCATTAATTAATCATCTATTTTCTTCTAATTTCATTCCCCAAATCATCTAATCAAATCCCCAAAATTAATTAAATAATTAATTTTATTTAATTAATTAACCTTAATTGATTAATCTCCATTAATTAATTAAATTCCATTTCCTAAAGTTAAAATTTAAATATTTAAACTTATTAATTAATTATTCTAATTTAATTAATTTAATTTGATTAAGTTAATTTAATTTGATTCAATAATTCAATTCGAAACCAAAAAGAATTCAATTATCTCACATGTTGAATACTTTAATGATAAAAATAAATTAAATATTCAATTAAACCTTTCTTGAGTTCAAAATAGAGAACTCTTGATCAGATCTTTGATTGCATGAATTACTCTACCTACCTCTTCAGTTCAAAAAGGTAACTCCAAATTACCTCTTTAGTTCTAAAGGTAACTCATAATTAGTTGTTCAGTTAAGCAAAGTTTATCTCCTCTCTCCCAGTTGAGGAGGTGGAGTTTACTGACAACTTCTCCAGTTCCCTTTGATCTCAACCATTCACCCTTCTATCTCTGGGATTGATCTAAACCGTTAATATCATTTTCATATTCTCTATAATCAAACCTTCTGGAGAAGAGCCCCAAACTATGTCAAAATAATTCACTAGAGGTCCACAATACCCCCACTCCCACACAATCTAGGACTCTACCAAGGAGTTCCCAAAACCCATAATGACAAGACTACATCTTCCACCAAGTCTTCAACACCCTTCAGGGAACAATATGACACAACTAGAACCAGTTAATCCAGGGATAGAACAAGGGTTCTAACAATTCTAGACATCCATTTTAGATGTAATGAAACACAAATCCCACACAAAGGTATCTCTAAGACTTAATTTAGACACCTAAGCCTATATAGGGCTACTAGGAGAAAATATAGATTCTTGAAGGAAACTTACTTGGAACTCCACCACAGAAATTCTTGATGACCCTCAAACTCTTCAATCCATCCACCAAAAACACCCTCCAAGTTAGGGCTCTTGACCAATCCCCTAACTCCTGTTGTCCTCAATTCTCTCCTAGGGCTAATAGGCCATTTTTACAAAGAAAGTGCTTGAATATCTATTCAATTTCCAATCACTCCAATTGTAACAATTGTGGGATCACACAAAACTTCTAAATCCAAGGATTTAGACTTCCATTCCACCCTTGGCCCGAGTTGTGCCTCAAAAAGCCAATTTCAGACAGTCACATCTAGATGCCTATCCAGAGGATTTAATCTTTCCTCCCTCCAGTGACTGCCTCCTAATCTAATACCTCAAAATTATTATATTAATTCCTCCCTCCTTTCTCTCCACCAAGGATTATAATTTTCCCATGGTGGAGTCTCTGGGAAAGAGGAATTTTGTATCAAAACCCTAGTTAGGGCCTTCCTGTGACTAGTGAGCAATAAAAAATGGATAAATTTTGGTCCCCTACACTTCAAATATTCAAAACACTTGGAAAATTCAACCAAGACACTAGACCAACTTTCTCAATCCTTCAATGGTGCATTGGGATCCGTACAAATCTGTACAACTTAGAAATATAGTTGGAAATACAGAAAAATAGTTGAATTTTATTGATTTCAATGTCAAGATTTTACAATCAATTAACTCCAACCATGGAGTAAGGTTTTCAAACCTTTTCATAAATTTCCCAAGCAGTTCCAACTCAAAAAATTGGTTGTGAACATTCAGATTCAAAATTTGCATCTTTTGACAAGAATTTGCATTATGCAACATTGACAACTTTGACAACTTTTAACAAAAGTTGTCAAATGTGACTAAACTTGCAAATTTTTGTGTTTTGAATCCATAGGGGACCTTAGAAGGATTAAAATAAAATTCCCACCATTCCTTAGGTTCCCTAGACTATTCTTTCCTAATCCACCCAATATTGTCCAAATTGACTAAGGTAGACAACTAGGTTTATAACATCACCTAGTGTCCCCTTGTCTTACAATTGAGGACTTATTGATGACATTGGATCCAAGATCCAATCACTACCATAACCATTTTTATTTGGGTCCATTAATGTGCTTGAAATTTTTGAACTTGAGGGTGCTCCTACACTATACTCCCGGGGTGCATTGATCTCAAGTCCTCTTGAGATGAGGTCTTCTAAACTGGAGCCATGCTTCTGGATTTCTTGTTCATCCATCCATACAGATTCCTCCTCAGGAATGTCTTGGCATTTGACCAAATATTTCTTGTAAACATTCTTCCTTGTTTGTTTGATGATCTTTGTGTCCAAGATCTTCTCAAGCTTCTTTGGTACATGAGAGGGTATACCCGCAACATCCTTTTCAAGCTCTTCAACCTATACTTTAGAACCTGAATTCACATCACCTTTATATGGGGTTTGATCACAAATATTGAATATAGGGGAGATACCAAGGTGTGAGGGCAGTTCAATCTCATATGCATTCAACCCATGCTTCTTCAATAATAGACATGGTCCTACTTTCTTCATGAGTACTTTAGTGTGCTTTCCCTTAGGCAATCTTTCCTTCAAATATGCCCACACCAAGTCTCCAACCTGCAACTAGACATCTCTCCTATGATTGTCTTTGGCTTGCTTATACTTGTCTACACTCTTCTCAAGTGCGAATCTCATTGAGTCATGAATTTCTTTCATACTCTCTACAAACTCTTCTCCATGAGCACTAACTAGAGTGTTTTGTAGCAATTCTCTGAGTTCCAAGATGCCTCTTGGACTTTTCCCATATACAATATGAAAGGGACTCTTCCCTCTACTCCTTGATGAGACCATTTACTATCTCTATTATATTGATCTTAATACTCTATTTTAAGTATTACCAAAATGTTTGTGGGCTCATAATCAGTTGAACTTGTGTTAAAGTATAGTTAGAACCGTCAAACCCATGGGTAGATACTTATGTCATGTTTTGCCAATAATATATATATATATATATATATATATATATATATATATATATATATATATATTGCAGTATTTCATATAGTAATCAGAATGTGTGTTCTAATATTTGGATTAATTTGATTAAGTTTACTTGTATGAATATTTCTGCATGATAACTAACCTGCCAGGAAGTGGGAGCAGCTTGAAAGTGATTGACAACATTTAAAAGAGAATGTTGAGGTCGAGCTGCGATGGGTAACCATCATCACACCAGAAGACATGACTACTGCAAAAGAGGAGCCACTCTTCTAGAAATGAAAGAATGTAGCACTGCTATATTCCCTCTGCACTCATCATCATGTTGAATTGGTCGCCCAAACTTTATTGCATATGTCATGGGCTGTTACGTTTCCCTTTCTTCTTTGGCATGATTTCAGTCAGATCTTTTCTTTTTTGTTTTGGAATAAAGTGGCAATCCTCTATTTATAGGGATTTGATTGTTAGTTTGTAAGTTTGGAATTTTTTGGGAAGACATTGTTGCATCTTGCACAACAAGTTAATTTCCAGTTTTATGTATTGTTCTTATGTAATCAGTTCTTGAAATATAATGAAGTGACTTTTGGTTTACCTTCTATGTTAGTATATTAGTAGAAGCTAACCAAGGGGGCCCACTTGGAAGGTGGATAAGAATAGAGTAGAGTAGATTTACTTTTAGCATTCCCAACATTTTAGATAGAAGATTATGGTTTCTTCCTACAACATTGTACTTTGTGAATGTTCCTGTAGCACCTGCAAGGATAGTTATAGTGAATGCTCTAGGTTGAAAGAATAGGCTTAAGTAGAGTTTACAATTTCCAGCATTCATTTCAGTAAGGATTAAGTGTGTTTACTTTCCTGTAGCACTAGTTTAGATTATTTTCATGCATTGTACCTTCCTGCAACATAGGTAGAATGACTCTTTAAGGGACTTAGTGCACATACTGTGTCATACCATTTCAAGTATATGTCCCTGGGTTGACAAATTAAATGCACCTCATGGTGGGAGAAGTAATCCTTAGATTGAATAAACTATTCCTAAGAGAGGCTTTGGACATGATTACTAAGCGCCTATTGAGAGGCAGTTCATTTTTGGCACTGTTGTCAGGGATGGTGTCAAGCTGAGAAACTTTCTGAGTCATTTTTCATTTCTAGCTAGCTTTTAGATAGTGGTTTGTAGTCCTAAATTTGCTTCACAAGTGTGAATAATTCATTTTCATGCATCAAAGAGGAAGAAGATGAGATGAATATGGAAGATTTCTTCTAGGAGAGTTTGGGAAGTTGAATAAAGAAGTTGAATAAGTTGAGTTACCTTTTATTGATGCAAGTCCTAAATTTCCTGCAGCATCTTCCTCTAGAGAAGAGCCTTTTGATATAAGTGGTCTTCGGCCTTTTGCTAAAGTTTTGGCCAGCTTTCTCGATAATTTTGACCCAAATGCACTTGTTGTTAACAATCTTGTAGCTAATATTCATTTCTAGCAGCAAATCTAGTTCCAAATACCTCCAGTAATGGCACAACCTACTTTCCTGTTTCCTCTTCCAAGCCTTATAAACAATGCCAATCTCAAAAATATACCCACTGCCACACTTCCAAAGTTTTATGACCTAATAACCAAAGATCCTAACACCTTTTTTTTTGAGTTCAACATCCTCTGTCGTAGCTTTGACTATAACACTGATGCCCACAAACTCAAACTATTTCTAGCAACACTGAAAGATTCAGCCCTACAATGGTTCATGGGCTTAGGAGCTAATGCAACAGGCACCTAGGAGGAGATGCAAACTCTATTTCTATAGAAATACAAAGAGTATTGCAAGGGGAGATGGAATTTTTTGAATGTTGCAAAAGGAGGACGAAACCTTGGAGGATTATGTTTCACGTTTCTTATACACAATGCAGAAGAATCCCCAACATGTGCTAGCGGAGGATTCACAAAACCTAATCTTCTTAAGAGGAGTAAATGACAGCTATCTAGAAGCACTAGACCTCATGGCTGGTGGAGACATATCACAATCTTCTTGGGATGACCTCAATAAGATTTGTCTCAACTATTCCAGATCAACTATGAAGAAAGGTAGAGGATATCGGTCCATAGTCACTAAAGGGATCAATTTAGGCATTTCCAAGCTGGAGATATCTAACTTTCTTGAAGATTTCAAGCAAGACATCATTAATGATGTTGCTACACATCTTGACACCATGACTTCCAAGAAGAAGCATGAAGATAATGAGTCACAGTTAGATGAGTATTGTCCTCATTATCGTAAACAAAAGAAAGATCACAGAAGCAAGCTGGTGGCGAACCTAGAGAATCAACATTTTCCTACTGAGTACATGAAGATAGAAGGAGACGAAGAGAAAGTGTTCTTTGTTTCTCAATTTTGACCATGGGCTTGAAGACAAGGTATGCCTCAGGACCTTTTACAATTTTCAAATTCTTAGAATAATCAATGGAAAAACCAAATTTATCAGAATCCTTCTCAGCACTCTCAGCCTGTCTGGAATAACCAATGGCCTAACCAGCAAAATAACCAGTGGCCTAACTAGAAAAATAACCAGTGGCCTCAACCTCAGAATCAATGGAAACCACCATAAGTAAATTGGAAGCAAAATAACCAATGGAGGGGGCCTCCATAGTGGCCTAACCAAAATCCTAATTTCCCATAGTTACCACCTAAAGTGCCTCCTCCTGCAATAATGCCACCTACTGTAGCCACTAGTCCTAATCCAAATCCAACCCAATTAGATTCTCAGCCATAGCCTAATCCTAATAACAAGCAACAACAACAGCCAATGTATACAACTGATACTCAATAGTACCCTGCCTATGCACTAGAGATATCTGATATCTATTTGAGGTCTGGTACCACCCTTCCTGCACCTGAACATCCTATTATCATGGAAGTTGCAGACACTCCTACAACATCAACACCACTTCTAGAAGCTACACTACAAAATACCACCCAATCAACTCATATTTATAGCAAAACTGATGTTCAAACCTCAGTTGATCCTCCTTTTCCACATAGGCTTAACATAGAACAACCTATATCCCGAGAAGAAATTCCATTTGATATTCTTGAGCAGCTAAAAAACATGTACATCCAAATCCATTTGTTTCGAGCTATCAAAGATGTTCCTATCTATGGAAAAGCTATTAAGGAAGCATGCCTTAAAAATCCTGGAAGGAAGAAGAAAGACCCTCAAATAGTTCATGTTATAGGGAAACTTGCAGATATCATGTTGGGAAAGGTAGTTATACCCAAGTATTTAGAACCTAGAAGCCCAGTAGTTGATTTGATAATTAATGGAAAGTTTGTGAAAAATGCTTTAGTGGATTTGGGAGCAGCCATAAATGTAATGACCAAAGATACAATGCATAGACTAAGTATAGAGGGCTTAAGAACAAGTCCAACAGTGTTACAACTTGCTGATAGTTCTGCTGTCACTCCAAATGGTCTTATAGAGGAAATAGTAGTCACCTTGGATTCATGGGAATACCCTACTAATTTTCTCATCTTATCACCTAAAGTAAACTTTGCTGGCTATCCAGTCATCCTAGGGAGACCCTGGTTAGCCACCATTGATGCAAAAATTAGTTGTAGATCAGGAAGCATGACGATTTCAAATGGTCAAGAAATAAAGAAGCTAGCACTGTATCCTCCTGCCCAACCCCAGCCAGACTTGGGAGATCCTATTTGGCTAGATTTGGGGGATGAGGAAGAAGAGATCAACTCTGTTTCCCAACTCATGATGTTGCACATACAATATTTTTTGAAAATGCAAGAAGATGATGTAATACAGAGTATTCTTACCAATGAGTGTGTAGTAGCAAAGAATGTTTCCAAAAGTTCTATTTTATAGCTATGTACCTATGAGCATTGTGTCTTTCTAGCAAGCCCTGAGATAATTAATCAATTACTACCATGTGAAGTAGCTACAAGCTCAGTACCTGAAGTGTCAATGGTAGAGCTAACAACCACTGTGGAACTTTCTCCTGGTCATAATCTCCATGTAAACAACAAGTTTCTACCACCACAATAAGAATGAGAAAGCCTTTACTTGGGATTGTGGAGATATGCTAGGTTTGAACCCTAAACTCTGCACCCATAGGATCTACATCAATGATGGAAGCCTACCACTCTGTCAACGTCAGAGAAGAATAAACCCAGCTTTGCAAGAAATAGTCAAAACTAAATTGAAAAACTTGTTGGATGCTGGTTTCATCTATCCAATCTATGATAGCAAGTGGGTATCACCTTTGGTCATTGTACCTAAGAAGGGATGAAAATTGTGAATATGTGTGGATTACCAGGAAATGAACAATGCCACAAAGAAGGATCATTTTCCTTTACCATTTATTGATCAAGTCCTTGACACTTTGGCTGGTACGAAATACTTCTCCTTTTAGGATGGATACAATGGTTACAATTAGATCGACATTTCTCCAGAAGATTAGGAGAAGACCACATTCACATGCCCTTGGAGTACATATGCTTATTCTGTATTACCATTTGGCTTATCCAATGCACTAGCTACTTTCTAGAGAGTTGTCATCATCATTTTTGCTGACATATCACATGATTGTATGGAAATATACATGGATGACTTTACTACATTTGATGTCACCTTTGAGGAAGCCCTAAAGAACTTGGAAAAAGTACTAATCTGATGTCAAGAATACAACCTGTCTCTCAACAGTGAGAAATGCTTTATGATGATGCAGGAAGGTGTAGTGCTGGGACATTTTATCTCTGAAGCTGGAATCCAAGTAGACCCTACAAAAATAGATGTAATTCACACACTACCTATCCCTACAAAGAAAAAGGATGTTAGATCTTTCCTAGGACATGCTGGAAATTATAGGAGGTTTATCCAAAATTTTAGTCAAATAGCTAGTCCTTTGTATACTTTGCTTACCAAAGAGGCCAAATTTTCTTGGACAAAGGACTGTGATGAATCCTTCCTGCAGCTCAAGTCACTTTTGACAACTGCACCAATTCTTAGGGGCCCTAACTGGTTTTTTCCATTTCACATACATATAGATGCTTCTGACTATGCCATAGGTGTTGTCCTAGGAAAAAAGTCTAGTAACCTTGAGAATGCAATTTACTACATTAGCAAGAGCCTCCATGGAAAATAGTTAAACTATACAGTGACTGAAAAAGAATTACTAGCAGTAGTTTATGCTCTAAACAAATTCTGCTATTATATAACCAGTTATCCCATCTTTGTTCATACTGACCATGCAAAAATTAAGTATCTCATGAACAAACCTGCCATCATAGGTAGGCTAGCAAGATGGCTTCTTATTTTGCAGGAATTTGACATTACCATCATTGAAAATCCTAGGAAGGCAAATGTGGAAGCTAATTATCTATCTAGAATCCACCATGCTGAAGAAGATACTACTCTGATAGATGATGTATTTCTGGATGAGCATTTATTTTATATTTTTTCCAAAATCTATGGTATGCTGATATAGCTTATTACCTTGTAGCTAACAAAATACCAACACCTTTCTCTTATAAGGATAGGAGACTTCTTGTAGGGAAAAGATTCTACTTCTCTTGGATTATAACATACTATTGTACATTGGACCTACCCAAGTAATATGGAGATGTGTGCGAGAAGATGAGACATATGGAATTCCCCATGCATGTCATAATGAGCCATGTGGGGGACACTTTATAGCAAAAAGGACAGCCCTGAAGATTTTAACAACTAGATACTACTAGCCTACACTTCACAAGGATGCAGCCAGTTACACAAGGAAATGTGATAAATGTCAGAGAATGGGCCGACCAACAAGATCAAATGAAATGCCCCTCAATCTACAAGTGTTGGTAACACCATTTGACAAATGGGGCATTGACTTCATTGGTCCAATAGACCCTCCATCCAATGGGAATTCTTACATCATGGTGTGCACTGATTATCTGACCAAGTGGGTCAAAGTAAAAGCCATGAAGCATGCCCAGGATCATAAGGTTGCAAAATTTTTGTATGACAAAATTTTCACTAGATATGGAGTACCAAGGGAACTTGTTACTGATAAAGGTGCTCAATTCACTTCCAATATGATAACAGAGCTCATGAAGGAATATAATATCAGACATCAGAAGTCAAGCCCATATCATCCTCAGGCCAATGGACAGGATGAAGTTACAAATCAGGAAATTGAAGCCATCTTAACAAAAATAGTTCATTTGCACCACCGAGATTGGAGCAGTAGACTATCAGATGTTGTCTAGGCATATAGAACAACTTGGAAAACCACCATAGGGTTCACTCTGTTTGAGCTGTTATATGGAAAAGCAGTAATGCTACCCATTTAATTTAAACACAAAACTTTGTGGACAACACTGGAGTTAAATATTGATCTTCCTACAGCACAGAAAGAGCGATTGATGCATCTCAATTCCTTGGATGAAATGCACAAACCTTCCCTGGAGCACACTAAAATAGTCTAGAAGAAAAGGAAAAAGTGGCATGACTCACATATTAAGAGAAAGAAGTTTCAAGTTGGCAATTGGGCATTATTGTATGGTTCCAGATTCAAAGAAATATCAGGCAAGCTGCAGACAAGATGGTTGGGGCCATATGAAATAAACCATGTCTTCACCAATGGAGCCATCCAGTTGACCACAATTGACCTAGTACACTTCAAGCTATTAGTCAATGGACATTAGCTAAAGTTTTATCACCAGCCTCAAACAAAACAAGACTTCCTGCAGCAATTCTGACAACAAGTTTCAAAAGAGCAACATGTAACACTTCCTGCAGCAGAGGGTGCAAACCTTCTTCCTGTAGCTCTTCAATAAAATTCCTTTGAGAATATCCATAATAAAAACTTCATGTTTACATGAAGTTCACTTCTCCACTCACTTTCTAAATTCTTCTTTCCAACTCATTTCATTTCTTTATCTTCCCCCCATCCACCTTCCATGTCATCAACATTTTCCCCTTCTTTTCTTCAAATAAGAGCCAAGTACGTTGACGCAAGCCACCACCACCATCGTTCCACTCTCACCACCTTATTCTGGCATGTGAAATGATCGAATGACATGTATAAGCTTTTCAATTTTTTTCCATTTTTAGCTCATAGATTTCGATGATTATATCTAGTACTACAATAAATGTATCATTACGACATTAAGCCAGTTACATACCTTGTGCCAAGTATGTCAAGTGGGGACAGTTTTCAATGTTTCATAGGGGGCATGGAAGTGTACTAATTCCTAAAATTTCATTTATATTTACTCCTAAAATATTTAACACCACCTCAAATATGTACTTTTCCCTTGTCTCATTAAAATCTCGTTGCTATATTGCACAACTGTCATACCTTTATTCCCATATTATCCCTGATTGTCAAACTTGATGTGGCCTACAATTAAATTATGTAGAAACTCACAGTAAGAGCTATAATTTCTCCTGTTAAAACACATCATCAGTTTTCATGTTAAGGATACCAGAGGAATGAAAAAGAAAGTCCATAGTTTTAAAATGAGTAGTATGAAAATCAAGAAGGAATAAGGCATTGTAGAGAAGACAAATTGAAAAAATTGGCAAGCACAGATGGGAGGGAAGTTGCAAAGACATGAGCCAGTAATACATGGTGTTTTAATTTTAGATGTTGAAGTAGTAAGGAGATTTAATGCATGTGACCGGTTAGGATATTTATTGAAATTAATAGATTTTGATGAAGACGCAGTAGCTGAATTTGGAAATACATTTGAGGAAGGGAAAGAAATAGTATGGGGATTGATAGTGGTAGCCACAAAAGAATGGATAGTAGAAGTAACTGGGTTACCAATGGTTGGGGAGAACTAGCCCAATGTGCATGATGCCAAATCAACTAGGCCCCAGTTTACCCTACCAACCTTCTCTGGAGATTACCAAGCAAGGGTGAAAAAGAATGTCTAGCCCTCCGCCATATAATGAATTGGTCATGCATATTATCAGGTATTTTACTTGTGAAAGAATATTTTCTAATTTTTATGCACATCACTTTAAATTACTTAGTTACGTAAGGCATAATCTTCCAATGAATGTTCCCAATTTCTTGTACAATATGCTTTGCATCAGTGCTGAGGAAGCCCAGAAAGGAAATGTCAATTCTGTCACCCAGCATGCCCTAATCAAATTGCTAATAGAGAAATATCTTAGGGACATCTTTCCTTTGGCCCTAATCAAATTTCTAATAGAGTAATCTCTTAGGGATGTCAAATTGCTAATAGAGAAATCTCTTAGGGACATCTTTCCTTTCAAAATTTGTCTACCATAAAACCCTGCAACCTCAGGTTGACCTAGTGTGCAATCTAGCCATGATGATGCAATACCCATTGGCCCAGTTGTTGAGAAAGACACCCAAGGGACAAAAACTAAAAATCTGCAAGAAAGTATACTCTTGCCTACTCATATGAGCAATGTACCTACTTCTTACCAAACAAAAGGAAAATGAAAATTAGAGGGAGAGACTTATATTCCTGCAGGAAAGCCACAAAACCCTATATCCTCAAAGGGGAAGAAAATAAATTCAGTTCCTACAGCAGTTACTCCCGTAGTAGAGAAACCAAAGAAGGTTATTAAGAAAAAGGTTGTGGAGATTGAAGAAACCCCTGTGCAAAGAAGCCCTAGAATGAGAGGACAGACCCTAAAGTATCCTCAGAAAGCCAATCCATTCCCCCAAGCAATCTAATGAAGAGCCTCATGTATAAATTATTCTGGATGATTCCCCAAATCAGTCTAAAATTCCAGACATTTCTCAAAATCCAAAAGAGACATGTGAAGCTAAACCTGATGTATGCCAAAACAACCCCCATGAAAGTCATCAGGATATCTCAGACAACATGAGGAGAAAGCCTCAATAACTCATCATTTAGCTTGCTCAGAGACTGCCCCAGTTCCCTATAAAAGAACCCGGTTAACAAGTTTCTTAGAATAGTCATGGAAGGAACAGAGGAGGAAAAATAACCAGGCAAAAGATTGTGGCCCAATCACCTTGCAGATGCTTCTCTTTGGATTACATAATAAGTATGTTTTGACAACAACCTTATGGGGAGAAGAGAAAAAGAAAATGAAGAATGTAATAACAGAGCAAGGGGAGGAGATTGCAGATTTAAAAGAGCAATTGGCAAGACAAAAACAAAAGATGGATCATGCCCTTAAGTTGGCTGATCAAATAATTACTTATAGGCCACCACCTAGATTTTATGTCATCTATTTGAAAGAACAGTTCCTCTTATTCTAATTAATGATGACCCTTAAAGAAATAGACTCTAAGTTTAAAACAACTCAAGAATTTTATGGCCTATACAAGACCCTTCCCTCATGGCAGCATAACTTACTTTGTGAACTGTATATACATAACTTCATTATCCCTACAAAAACTGAATGGAACCCTCTACTTTACATAGGAGATGTATACCTGAGGGCATTAATGTCCTGGATGCACAATGAGGCCAATTATGAAAGACATCTGGAAAAATATAGGGATCAGGATAAAACTGAACCACTGCCATTGAGGGTAGAGAGAAGCGAACCAGATGTACTCCTTAGAGATTGGTTCAATCTGACCTATGGAAAAGTCAAAGAGAAAACAAGGAAGAAAATTTTGGGATCAGAACAGAGGTCTATGCAGAGTATGTTGACATGTCTTACTTCGTCTTTTAGAGAGCCTTGGCTGGTGCCAAAAGTAGGTGGACAAAATTACCTGAAGCATTTAAGAGGTCATAACCACACAACCCTATCAACCTCCAGAAACCATTCATAGAGCACCGAAATACATGTAGCTAGGTAGACAAATTAGACAAGAACTCTTGTTTCCACTTACCATGTAGCCACCTATGCTCCTTTGGTCCCTTTATGATATCAATGCTAAAAGGCTTAACCGGCTGCAGGAGGATCACAAAATGGATGTCTACGAGAAGACAAGAGGATTCTATTACACTTTCAAGAGCTAGAGGTGAGGAAGGACAAAATTTGGTGATTTTTGAGTAACTACTAGAAGATGCAATGCTTGAGGAAAAGAATTCAACTTACCAGGGGGAAAATGATGAGACCATTTACTATCTCTATTATATTGATCTTAATACTCTATTTTAAGTATTACCAAAAAAATTTTGGGCTCATAATCAGTTGAACTTGTGTTAAAGTATAGTTAGAACTGTCAAAGCCATGGGTAGATAGTTATGTCATGCTTTTCCAATATTGTATATATTGTAGTATTTCATATAACAATCAGAATGTGTGTTCTATTATTTGGAATAATTTGATTAAGTTTACTTGTATGAATATTTCTTCATGATAACTAACCTGTCAAGAAGTACGAGTAGACTGAGAGTGGTCAATAGAATTTAATGGAGAATGTTGAGGTCTAGCTACGACAGGTAACCATCATGGCACCATAAGACATGACTTCTACAAAAGAGGAGCCACTTTTTTAGAAAATTAGGAATGTAGCACTTCTATATTCCCTCTGCACTCATCATCATGTTGAATTGGTCAGCCAAACTTTATTGCACATGTCGTGGGCTGTTACGTTTCCCTTTCTTCTTTGGCATGATTTCAGTCAAATATTTTATTTTCTATTTTGGAATAAAGTGTCGATCCTCTATTTATATGGATTTGACTGTTAGTTTGTGAGTTTGAAATTTTTTGGGAATACATTATTGCATCTTGCACAACAAGTTAATTTCCAGTTTTATTTATCTCTCTTATGTAATCAGTTATTGAAATATAATGAAGTGACTTTTGGTTTACCTTTTGTGTTAGTATATTAGTAGAAGCTGACCAAGGGGGCCCACTTGGAAGGTGGATTAGAATAGAGTAGAGTAGATTTAATTTTAGCATTCCTAGCATTTTAGATAGAATATTATAGTTTCTTCCTGAAGCATTGTACTTTGTGAATGTTCTTGTAGCACCAGCAAGGATAGTTATAGTGAATGCTCTAGGTTGAAAGAATAGGCTTAAGTAGAGTTTACAATTTACAACATTCATTTTAGTAAGGATTAAGTGTGTTTAATTTCCTACAGTGCTAGTATAGATTCCTTTCATGCATTTTACCTTCCTGCAGCATAGGTATTATGACTCTTTAAGGGACTTAGTGCACATACTATGTCATACCATTTCAAGTATACAGCCCTGGGTTGATAAATTAAATGCACCTCATGGTGGGATAATTAATCCTTAGATTGAATAAAATATTCCTAAGAGAGGCTTTGGGCATGATTACTAAGCACCTATTGTTAGGCGGTTCACTCTTGTTGACTGAGTCATTGAAAGAAAACTCTGCTTAGGGTAGGATTGCATCCCACTTGTCTCCATATAGTTTTGTCAAACATCTAAGCAGATTGCCAAGTGATTTATTCACAACTTCTATCTGCCTATGATTTTGTGTATGGTAGGTAGAAATAAAGCTTAGATTGATCCCTAACCTCTTCCAAAAGGTCCTCCAAAAGTGACCAATAAAATTTACATCTCTATTAGAGAGAATGGTTTGAGGTAAGCCATGTATCCTCACAATTTCTTTAAAGAACAAACTTGAAATTAATGGTAAATCATTGATACTTTTACAAGGGATAAAGTGGGCCATTTTTCTAAACCTATCCACTACAACATAAATACTATCATATCCCTTCTGTGTTCTAGTAAATCCCATCACAAAATCCATGCTGCAACTCTCCCAAGGCCTTGTAGGAATAGGTAGAGGCTGCTATAGTCCTGCATTTGCAGATGTACCCTTGGCTCTTTGATAGATTGTACATGTCTCTATAATCTTCCTTACTTGAGTCTGAAGCTTAGGCCAATAATATAACCTTCTCACCTATTCTAATGTCTTGTCCAAACCAAAATGTCCCCCCATGCTGCCTGCATGATTTTCTCTAATGATGTTCTCCCTCATTGATCATTTTGGGATGCACAACTGGTGTCCCTTGAGAAAGAGCCCATTTTGAATCAAATAATCTACATACTCAACATGATAAGCCTTAGAAAAGTTAGAACACACCTTATAAATATCAGTGAAATCATCCTCATTTTATACATGTCCCTTAATGAATCAATCCCAACACTTTGAAGTTGGATTTGTTACACAACTAGAGTTCTACAGCTCAAAGCATCTACCACCTTATTGGAAACTCCCTTCTTATGTTTTATTGAAAATGTGTAGGCTTGTATTGATTCCACCCACTTCATGTGTTTGTGTCTTATTTTCTCTTGGCTATTTAAGAAACTCAAAGCTTGGTTGTCGGTGAAGACAACAAATTATTTTGGAAGGAGGTAGTGCCTCCATTCATTCAATGACTGGACTAAGGCATATAGTTCCAATTCATAAAAGGAGTATCTCCTCTTTTATTCATTCAATTTCTCACTAAAAAAGGCTATACGCCTTCCCTCTTGGCTCAAGACAGCCCCTATAGCCAGATTTGAAGCATCACATTCAATAGTGAATATCTTTTGAAAATTAGGGAACACTAGGATGGGTTTCTCCATTACCTTTTGATTCAGAATTTGGAAGGATTCTTCTGCATCCTTGTTCCACATAGATTTACATATTTTCCCACCCTTAATGGTCTCAAGGATAGGAGCACACAACTGATTGAAAATTCTAATGAATTTTCTATAGAAGGAAGCAAGTCCATGAAAGCTTCTAACATCAGTCATTATTCTAGGAGAAGGCCAATTCAAGATGGATTCTACCTTCTCAAGGTCCATTTTGATGTTCCCTCATAAAATCACAAATCCTAAGTAAACAAGTTCTTCTTGCATAAAAACACATTTTTCCAGATTTATGAAACTTTTTTCTTCATGCAGCCTCTTCAAAACCAAGTTAAGGTGTTTTAAATGTTCTTCCTTATTCTTACTGAAGATAAGGATGTCATCAAGGTATACTATGAAATTTTTTCCAAGGAATTGTTTGAGCACCTCATTCATGAGCCTCATGAATGTGCTCAGGGTATTTGATAGGCCAAAGGGCATTGCCCTCCATTCATACAAGTCTTCATTGGGTTTAAATGCAGTTTTCCACTCATCACCAGCCCTAATCGTTATTTGGTGGTAGCCACTCTTCAAATCCACCTTAGAATAGTACCTTTCACCTCCTAAGTGATCCAATAGATCCTCTTTCCTATGCATAGGAAATCTATACCTAATTGTGATTCTATTTATTGCTCTAGAATCAGTGCACAATCTCCATGTGCCTTCCTTCTTAGGGGCTAAAAGAGAAGGTACTGCACAAGGAATGAGACTCTTAGTGATTAAACCCTTATCCAAGAGTTCTTGAATCTTACTTTCCATCTCCTTATTTTTCTCTGGAGTTAACTTATATGCTTCTTTTTTGGGTAATGTTACTCTTGGGATCAAGTCTATGTTGTGACTTATGTCTCTGATTAGGGGAAACTCATTTGGTAAGTCTTTGGTGACAATATCCTTATACTGGTCAAGTAGGTCTACAAATTACTTAGGGCCTACTCTTCTCAAGGGCTTTATCTAATTCTCAACCTTCTAAGGTTTTTCATCCTTAGGTAAAATGACTAGGGCATAGCAAGGAGTCTTTTCCTCTTTCAAAGTTTTAAAAAACTCCTTTTCACTAACAAACAAAAATTTAGAATCTTTTTGCTCTTCTGTAGAATCAGACAGTGGTAAGAATGTTACATTTTCACCTTTGTATTTTATTATGTATGTGTTCAACCTTCCATCAGGGTGATCCTCCACATCATATTTCCAGGGTCTCCCAAGTAGCAAGTGACAGGCATCCATTGGAAAAATGTCACAGAGAACTTTATCTTTGTACTTCCCAAGTTGGAATTCCACCCAGGCTTTCTCCTCTATGATAGTTTGTTGTTTATTAGTGATCCATGGTAGCTTGTAAGGAGTTGGATGTGGCACCCTCCTCAATTTAGTTTCTTTACTGCTTCTTCTGACACCAAGTTGTCCGTAGACCACTATAAATCACCATCTTACAAAGTTTGTCTCCCACTTTGCAGGTGGTCCTGAACAGAATCATCCTCTAAGGGGGTTCTTGTGTGCTTGGATCCTTCAAAAATTTCCTTCTCATCATGAGGAATTCTCCTTCCTCAGGTGGTGCATAAGACCCATGTGTATTATCTCCTTGGTTCTCTTCTTCTCTAACCATGTTTTCCCTTCTCTATGCCTAATTGCTTGCCTTCTCTGGACACTTGGTTGCTAAGTGACCTTGTCGGTTACATCTATAACATCTTGGAGGTCCTAAAATTATTCCTCCAAACCTTCCCCTTAAATCTCCTCTCCTTCCTCTATAGGAGCCTCTAAAAATTCTTTCTCCAAAAGAGTTTTCTTGACTGGTTTCTCCAAAATTTCTAGGAGCTTTCCCTCTGCCACTGCTTTTCCCTCTTCCTCTACTGCTAAATTCTCTCTGGAATCTACCTCTTCCACTTTTCTCTTGTCTCCTCTTGAGTTTTTCCTCAACTTTCAGTGCTAATTGATAGCACTTTTGGAAAGTAGTAGGTGATCACAAACTTAGTTCATCTTGGATGTTTATCCTCAACCCTTGCATATATCTAGCAAGTTTGACACTCTCTGGTTCTACTAACTTAGATTTCATGGTAAGTTTATGGAATTCCTTAGTATATCTTGATATGTCCATCTTCTTCTCCCTTAAACTTTGTTTCTTCCTATGAAGTTGGACTTCATAGTCTTCAAGCACATAGGTTTCCTTCACCAAGGTCACCATCTTCTTCCAAGTGCTTACTGGATTCTTTTCCATCTTCACTCTCTCTGCTTGAGTGAAGTTACACCAAGTTAGGAAAAACCCCTTCAAATTGGAATTTTCTATCTTAACCTTCTAATGCTCTGGTATCTCCTCACATTCAAAGAAACTAGTGATTGCATTGATCCAATCCATTACTTCTTCTGGATCTATCTTCCCATTATAGACAGGTAGATCAAGTTTAGCATCCATGGTCCTTCTTTCCATGGATTTCAAAGTCTTCAAGAGAAGCCTCTATCCTGCATGGATTTCTTCTTCATCCTCCCACCAAGGGGTCTCTTCATCACTCCCCTCTTCTTCAACTCCAAAGTTTCCACTACTCCCTTTCTTGACTTGTTCCTTGAATCTTTCCATTTCCTATCTCATAAAATTCCTCTCCACATCATGTTCCTTCACCACTCTTGGTAGTTCTACATTTGACATCCTAATAGGAAGTTCACTTTCTTCACCACCATCTGCCATGGTTGCAACTTGTCTTCTTCCAAAGATCTACTAGTTTCTCTTATACCACTTGGAGAAGAGCCCCAAACTATGTAAAAATAATTCACTAGAGGTCCACAATACCCCCACTCCCACACAATCTAGGGCTCTACCAAAGAGTTCCCAAAACCCACAATGACAAGATAGATCTTCCACCAAGTCTTAAACACTCGTAAGGGCACAATATGACACAACCAAAACCAGTTAATCCAGGGATGGAAAAAAGGGTTATAAAAATGCTAGACATCCATTTTAGATGTAATGAAACACAAATCCCACACAAAGCTATCTTCGAGACTCAATTTAGACACCTAAGCCTATATAGGGTTACTAGGAGAAAATATGGATTCTTGAAGGCAACTTACTTGGAAATCCACCACAGAAAGTCTTGAAAACCCTCAAACTCTTCAATCCATCCACCAACAACACCCTCCAAGTTAGGGCTCTTGACCAATCTCCTAACTCCTGTTGTCCTAAATTCTCTCCTAGGCCTAATAGGGCTAATAGGTCACTTTTACAAAGAAAGTACTTGAATTTTGGCCTAAGTTGTGCCTCAAAAACCCAATTCTGGACAGTCACATCTAGATTCATATCCAGAGGATTTAATCTTTCCTCCCTCCATCAACTTCCTCTTGATCTAAGACCTCAAAAGTATTAAATTACATCCTCCCTCCTTTCTCTCCACCAAGGCTTAGAATTTTCCCATGGTGGAATCTCTGGGAAAGAGGAATTTTGTATTGAAACCCTAGTTAGGGCCTTCCTGGGACCAATGAGAAATAAAAAATGGATAAATTTCAATCTCCTACACTTAAAACATTCAAAATGCTTAGAAAATTCAACCAAGACACTGGACCAACTTTCTCAATCCTTCAATGGTGCATTGGGATCTGTACAGATCCCTACAACTTAGAAATACAGTTGGAAATACATAAAAATAGTTGAATTCTATTGATTTCAATGTCAAAAATTTACAATCAATTCACTCCAACCATGGAGTAAGGTTTTCCAAACTTTTCATAAATTTCCCAAGTAGTTCCAACTGACAAAATTGGTTGTGAATGTTGGGAATCAAAAGTTGCATCTTTTGACAAGAAGTTGCATTATGCAACATTGATAACTTTGACAACTTTTAACAAAAGTTGTCAAATGTGACTAAACTTGCAAATTTTTATGTTTTGACTCCATAGGGGACCTTAGAAGGATTAAAATAACATTACTACCCTTCCTTAGGTTCTCTAGACTATTCTAGCCCAATCTACCCAATATTGTCCAAATTGACTAAGGTAGAAAACTAGGTTTATAACATCACCTAGTCTCCCCTTGTCTTACAATTGAGGACTTATTGATGACATTGGATTCAAGATCCAATAAATACCCTAACCCTTTGTATTTGGGTCCACTGATGTGCTTTAAATGGTTGAACTTGAGGGTGCTCCTGCACCACCTTCATAACCATTTCAAGGATCTAGGATTTCAAGGTTTCGTGTGCCATTAATCTGTCAAATTGGTTCAAGCATCAAGCCTTCTTGTGATCAAAGAATTCAATATCATATTCTCGACGCTCCTAAGTCATACATTTCCCACATTAATACTGAGCACCACACAAACAATGTTTCAGAAGGAGTAGAGAGAGACAATAGAAGATTCAAGCTTTGTTGGTTTGCATTCATTTGTATTCATTTTTTATTTCTTGTCATTTTTTTGTTCATATTTTCATTCTTATTAGTAATTGATTGATTTCTCCCATTGCAAATTTGTACTACTAACCCCCTTGTTAACTCTAGATTGTAGAGATTGGATATGAGCCTATGACATTTTGGTGAACTCGACATGAACTTATAGCCTGCGTGAAATTTGGTCATATCTTTCAAACCACATGGAATATTTTAATGAATTTGTTTTTGCAGGTTGAAGCTGATCTAAGGAGGGCACAAACCAAAATTCATATTTTTCTAAGTTTTTTCATTTTTTTGATAAATTTTTATGATATTTCATAAAAAACCATTTCTAGGCACAAATTAGAGTTTACTTTCAAAAAAATTACATTTTTAGAAAGGTCTTGAAATTATAGAGGGGGTTTATTATTTGTGATTTTAATTTCTGTGAAATTATTTTATAAAAATAATAGATCTTTTAAAACTAGTTTGTTATGATAAAATGGTCCCTAGGGCACAAATTAAGGAATTATGAACTTAAATTGTTTTTGTAGGTATTTTTTGATGTAAGAAAGCTAAAGTCCAAAATTCAGAGTTTTTTGTTTTTTTTACTTTATAATTTTTCTATGATATTTCAAAAAAAATTAATTCTGGATACAAATCAACATTTCTTATAAAAAAAGTTACATTTTTGGAAAGGTCTTGAAATTATACAGGGACTTTATTCTTTGTTATTTAATTTTTTCTGAGAAATATTTTCAAAAAAAGAAAGATGTTTGAAATTTTTTCTTTTTTTGTGTTCTTTCTTGATTTTTGTGCAGGATTGAGCAAATGACTAATGACCAAGAGGATAATCAGACACACCCCGGGTGATAGATCACTGAGAGCTTCCATAAGAAGAATCGATAACTATCGCACACAACAAAAATCTATCTTGGAAATCGCAACAGAAGATCAAAGTGAAGCTTACAACAAGTATCTTGATTCTATCAAACATTTCATAGCTAAGTACAAGGTTACCAATAGCCTTAACGCTCTTAACAATTATGGAGTTGTTGGATATTCTTCAATTGTTAGCTAGAATATTTTTGTACTAATCACTTTTTGACAGCTTATGGTGAGGAAACAGTTAACAAAGCAACCTAAAATTCATTCATTTGTGTTTTTGGTGCTTAAAATTAACATTGCATGCAAATATTTTGAACCTCACTTTTCCAAATTTGGTACTTAAAATTGACATGGTGGTTAAAAATCAAACAAAGGCAAAAAAATATTTCAATTTGGTGGATTAAAATTGAACAAGCAAATCATTACCTACTTTGGGTTTTAAAATTGAACATTGGTGCTTGTATGGGTGATTAGCTTAGTTCACACTTGGAATTTGGGGTTTAATTGATTAACCTTGTGTCTTGAGTCATTGGTGCACTTGCACAAATATGTTAGATTAAAAACCTTTATACTTTTTAGAAAGGCATGTTTGGGGAATGCACTTCCTCCTCAGAGAATGTCCTTAAATTGGTAATCCTTCCGATTAGTATATAAAATATATGCAAACCAAAGTTCTATTTTATATCAAATCAAGCTCAGACGAGGTGTGTTGATGATAGCCTAGATCAGGTGAATATCCCTAAGTAGCCAACATGGTCAACTAGGCTCTTAAGTGATTCACACACATAAAAACTAATTGGATAGACCCCACAGACCCTACTACAACCTTGTTAAATTAGAGGCCAACCTAATTCACCTCTAAACAAATACCTTATTATAATGCAAGGGGTTGCAAAATTTCCCCCCAAGATTCCCAACATATGTGTTCCAGGGCATTGTGCTAGTGAAAGAGATCTTCACTAGCACGGAAACAATATCTGGCAAGGACAAAAACATGAGCACCTACATTGTGGACCTTTATGTCCTAGTAATGTGACACTTGTGTGAGCTAATGAACATTCAAGCATTGGGCCTATAACATTGTATTTGAAAGCCAATTTTGACCTAGATTAAACTATTTTTCCTTGTCTCAAAACCCATGCTAGATTACAAAACACATTTTCTATTGTTCTTGTTCTATGATCAGTTACCAAAAATGCAGAATCAACATCAAACAATTGTCAAAACTACTCCAACATTCTCAAGTCTAGGCTATCAACATCAAACCTATTCTACAATTAGAAAAATTGTTCCAGATATCAATTTTACCAAACAGCTAAGCCAATTTTAGATCCTTTTTTTAGATTATCTCTCTTACCGCAATTGATGAATTTGTACCATAATTGACCCTTTTATTACCACAATCGACCCTTTTATTTCTAAAATTAGTGATTGTTTACCGCATTTGATCTTTCACTTTACCGCAATCGATGGAAGTTTTCCACACTTAACTAGAGACTCTGAAACATCTATTTTTACCTAAAAACCTTGGAAAGACTCCTCATTTTGTGTAAAAGATCAGTTTCTATCCCAGAAAAGTGTGAAGAACATTGTGTGAATCTCTAAACTTTAAATATCATTTGTTCTTTGAAATCACGATTGTCTAAACATTGTTAGTTCAAAAGTTAAGACTCAATTATCTTGATCTCATTATCTCCAAATCATAATATCTCTATTAGTGAATTTGTCCCAGGCAGTAGTCAAGAATCCTATTCTTACATCACCATGTATTTGAGATCAAAATAAATCAACATCTATCCCTAGAATTACCCTTGTCCAAACATAACTCGGACTCTCCTAGAAAGGTTATCTTGTTCTGTTTTCTTTATATCACTTGTTTTAGTCAAAACATTTGGACAATACTATGTCTCACACACCTTATGGAGGGCCTTACACTAGATCTAAGGATAAAACTCAACCTGATGAGTCTTATATCAACCAATTTCCCCAAGGGAACAAGGGCGAGAGGATGACCCTTTCATAAAAACTAGTCCTTCTCTTTTCATTGAGAATCCCCGTAGACCAACACTGTTCCACAATGTCATAGAAGAGGAGCACAAAGACAAAGAAAGACACCTATTCTACATAGGTTGTTGATGTTGTTGTAGAGAGAAATCCCCAATGACTCTTAGCCATGTTTATTAAGAGGGGAGTCAAGCTCCCCACCAAATTTAATGTGTCAACAATATGGCCCGAGAACCCTCTCGTAGGTCAAAACACTACTCGACTCTCTCAAAGGGAACCTGTAATAACCCAAATCTTTCTATCTTTGATGACAACGATATCAACATAGAATGTGTCAAAATGGACTAGCTCAGCAAATCAAGCTAGCACATCCTCCACACAAATCATGATAGACTCCCAACTAAGTACACCCATGGTCACTAGTATACCTCAAATTTTGACCTCATGGCCTTTTTCATCAATATCTCATGCTATGTCCTCAATTCTTCCAACAAGAAACAACCCTTTTATGACTATTCCGCTACTACAGTTAGTCCCTACTAGCCTTGGGTTCAATACCTTTCTCCCATAGGGATCCATCTCTGTGGGTTTGACATTCAGTCAATATCCACCCTAGGTTACACCTTTGCTTCTACAAGGATCACAACAACCCCAATATCAACAACAACCCCAACTACAACAACAAAAATCCCAGTAACAAAAATAACAACAACCCCAATGACAAGCACAACATTATCAATCTTGGGCCAATAAAATGCCCTAGTATCAAAATCAAACACTAGGGAACCAATATCAAGTCCTAAGGACTAGATCATATATCCCAACTCAAGGGGCATAGAGGCACAACCTTATACCTACTACAACACAGAGGTATGATGTCACCAATTTTCCTCAATCTCAGACAAACATGTTAATCCAGCAAGTGCAAAGTCTTCAAACCCAAATGATGGACATGCATAATCAAGGGAAAACCAAGTCCTACACCGCAAAGGATGTATATCCATACCCATTTGATCATTCATTTCACATGTTTTTGTTTCCCACTCATTTATCAGTACCTAAGTTTGACAAATGCAAAGGCAACACTAACCTTGTTGAACATATCAAAGAGTTCTTTGCTAGTTGTATCGAAGTCACACATGATGAAACATACCTAATGTGATTGTTCCCACAAAGTCTAGCCGGACTAGAAATGGAATGGTTCTCACACTTACCTCATGGAATCCTATCCTGGGGAGAGTTGGCCAAAAAATTCATTGCTCACTTCCATCACAATATCGAACACAAGGTCAGAATTAAGGACCTCTGTGACATTAAACAAAAATATGGAGAATTCTTTGTGAAATTGATACAAAGGTGGAGGAACACTGCGGATAGAATAACATATGACATGCCTAAGCAAGACCTCATAGTCATGATTATTGACAATTTGACCCCAGATATGTCATTTACCACAAAATTGTAGTTGGCTCCTAAATTCAAGAAACTCATCGAACGAGGAGTTTGCTGTGAGAAAAACCTGGTCAAAATAGGTATCCTCGTAGATCCTACCTAGAAAAAAACAAACAAAACTGCAATGGATAAATCCAAGTGGTGGAACAAGAACAAAAATGTCACCAGTGATGGTGTCATTGATGTAAAGATGGTCAACTATTCCCAGCCAAAGGTGTCAATGCAAGGTGCACCTATGGAAAACTAGAAACCCATGGTGCCCACTCAACAAGTGCACAATAAGAACCAACCACCCCTTGTTCAAGAAACAGTGGTGTCAAACAATCAACCAACCACTCAACACCCATAACAAATTTTGTTTCCTAAATGAGACTACACACCATTGGGGGAGTCGATAGAATCAACCTTAAGAAAGTTGATACAATCCAATGCTATCACTCTTCCTAAAATCAGAGAATAAAAACATGGTTATGTAAAACCAAAGTGGTACAATGACAGTGACTTTTGCAAATTTCATCAGGTAAAGGGACACAAAACACCCAACTACTATCGAATGAAAAACACCATTCAAGATGTTAGCACTTTTTCTTGCAACACTTACCTAATGATGATAGTATACCTAGCATACTCAGTTGCAACCTCTTTTAGGGAAGAGAAAGGCTAATTTCAAAGGATTGGATAATATCCTTCTTCATTTTTGAGCTCCACAGACTCAGGCAGGTTTTACCTTTTAAAGATTACTGATATCTCAGTCTATGTATCTGGTGGATTGTTTCATTCACTGGGTATGAACCAAAAACCTCACTGTAACAACTTATAGAACACTTTAGAGATTGCAATGACAAGTTTGAAATAGAGTACTATAAGCCAGGCTATAGTTTTGAGAACATAAACCAATGAGACAAGGATTTGCATCCTTCTTCCTTTTATCCTTAGGAGGGATAACCTAATGATTCACTTTCTAAAGAATCAACAAAGTGGACCGTATCCTGCTGACATAAGTACTTGATGAGTTTAGCTCATATATTTTAGTGACAAGTATGTTTGGAATAATTTTGAATGTTTTGAAAACTCAGATGATGATAGATTATCAGACCTAGGTCTAGATCAGTGCCTATCCTTTGGGTTATAGAGTCAAAATCTTGAAGTTTCACATAAACAAAACACTGTAAGCTGACTTACAACCTACATGCAATTAAGATAAGTTGCCTTACAAATTATCTGATTACCTCTAAAATACTATATCAAATCCTTAAATACTGATATGCTTCCTGAAACTACTCACAAAACTTAGTTCTTTACATGAAAGAAACTTGCAAGTAATTAGATAGTCACCTTGTAAACAAAATGCTTCGAAATGCCTTACAATCTTAAGCATAAAAAAGCATACACAGGAAAAAAAGAGACAACAATAAAGAAGAGTAAAATTGCACCGTATTTTATTGATGTAATCCTTCTTGTATACATAAAAAAGCTTTGAAGCTTGAAAGAACACAGGCACAGATTTAGTAAGACTGATTCTTTACATTATATTTCATCCTCCTTTCATAATACAACTCTCTTCTATATATAGGTCTTCAACCATCTTGGAATCCTTTTCAAAAGGATGCTACAAGCTTCGGATGGTCTCAGAAAACCTAACCCTAAAACTACATAAGAGACAAAAAGAAAGAGAGAGAAGAAGCGGTGGAATGACCAAGTCAAAAAGATAAAAACAAATATTCTTTGTTCTTCTCCCGATCTAGCGACTTGAATCTGATTGTATACATGGTAGATGGTAGTGGTTATGTCGAGTCTAGATGACCCTGCTTTTAGATTTACCTACATTCTCCTTTTGCAATAACTGTCCTCTTTATCTTTAATGGTGAGGTGCCAAGTAGTCATCCTTACTCATCGTCCAACCTTTCTTCTTCAACTATTAACTTCTTTCTCTTAGGTGTAGTCATCAACTCCCATGCTTTCACTTCATCATTTGATGGCCACTTGAAGTCCTGAGTACTCTGTATTTAGACTTTTTGCCTGTCCCATCTTGCATCAGTGATATTCTTGACATCTACTAGAAACTTGTTGATGTCAGTCTCTTCCTTGAAAGCTTCGTCCAATATCTTATTGAACCCTTCTATATCAATATTTGTTCCTGAAATAAATGTCTCATCACTAGGCATTTTACTATCAAACTCACCCCTCCAGACATCTGAGGCCTTTACTTGATCATCATCTCCTCTTAAGGAAGGTATAAATCTGTTAAAATCATTAGAAAAGAGGCTTAACTTTACATCAATTTGGTTCAATTTGCCCTTAAAGAATGAGAGAGAAATATTAACTCTTTTGATCTTATCTTCAACTTCAGTCACTATTTCTGGCAAATATGATCTCAGGGCTTGCAAAGATGCTATCTTCTCAAATAATTGCACCCTAGTAGACCACTTAGTAAAATAGGGGTTGAGGATAGTCAAATACCCCATTACCTCAGTATGCAAAGCTGGCGATTTGTTGTAGGTATTGAGTACAACATCAGCTTTATCTTTTAAGATGTCAATTCTATGTTGTAACGCACCCTTCAATGCTCTTAAAGCAATTGTGTTTCCTTTCTCTTTCTCAACTTTTTCCTCAACCACCTCTTCAGAATTTTCTTTGTCTTCAATTTGTAGGCATTGTGGTTGCATAGGTACATACATCACCTCAGGTTTTGCTTCCAATTCTTCCATCAATTTATTTATCATTTGGTCCCGTTGGTATAGTTGCATTCGGCATAATTCTCTATCTTTTGCCAATGTGCTGGTCTCTTCCAACAATGTACTACACTTATCAGACAATTTTTTAGTTTTGTCTTCATTCAAGTGAGCCTAGTGTGTCATGATTTGGGATATCTCCAAATCCCCTGTATTTTGCATCGTCCACACCATTTGACTGCCCACCATATTCTCTTGAATATTCACCACTTGG
>MU223392.1:2054312-2075583 GCA_018584345.1 Thuja plicata
TTCCACATACTGTGAACATAATTGAAAACCTAGCCGTAGTTTCCTGATCGTGATAGGAAAATCAAATTCATAAAACTGAATCCTCGGCAACACCTTATAAAATTCAAATGAGCTGACATGTCATCCTGGGATTGGCCTACTATCATACATCTCAGCTACCCTTTTCTACGCAGTAATCAAAATTTAAAATTCTGATTGGCCGATGAATGATTCATACTGACATATTTGATACTGCCACTTTTTCACAAAATTTGGTATCAAGAAACCATGTGACTGCACTTATTTTCTGTCACTGACCCCAATCATTAACCTATGATTTATCTGGAGACATGGCGACTACACAACTTCCTTTACTTTTTCTAACCATAGTCACCATTTGGCGATCACGCGACACAAGGAAATCGAAGTCGCCAATGGTTATTACTAACCTACGTTCTTTTTTGAGACTATGCGACTAACTGTTAGTGTTAACTTCTGCAGTTATCTCTTAGTCACTAAATGTTATCTTTCCTTTGCTAGACTACGCGACTTCCCTTAGTCGCTCGATTGCTAGATGAAAATGCTAAGTACCAAAATTTCTTGAGACAACGCGAAAAAGGTATGTTGCCATTTAATTTATCTGACGACCTTACGACATACCCTTAGCCGTTGAGTCACGAGGAATTTTCTGCTTAGGATCTTTTATTCTCAGACTTGGCGACTATCGTAGGATCTTTCAATGACTTTATCTGATGGCTGTCGCTTAATCGCCAAGTAACTTTTTATACCTTGAAAATATTCTGAGACCTTGCGACAAACAGAAACTTCTATTCAGTCTCGTAGTCACTGAATAAATTTTTACCTTTAATCGATCACTTTGAAGTCCATTTACCTCTTGACACATGTCTCATCTTGATTGAAAGCTGAGCTATCTGGCAACAACCCGACTATGCTCTATCTAAAACCGCTAAAGGTTAGTCGCATAGTCTCATAGGTTTTAACTTAACTGGCATCTTTTATGGAGACTACATCACTAAAGCATTTATATAACACATAACCTCAAACTCATTTTAGTGATTGTGCGACACAAAGAAATCGCAATGTCTTGTAATAAACCCTTGACTGCTGAAAACTTATTGCGACCTCTCGACCTATCTATGGGCCCCTTGACATATTGCTGGCCATGTTCAATGAATCTGTGACTATGCGATACAAAGGAAATTGTGAAGTCTGGGAAAGAAAAAGGAATATTCTAATGTTGCATGAGACAATGTGACAAAGGCTAATCACTAAGTCTGGGATAAAAAGGAGTATGCTATTTTCAATTATGCGACTAGGCGATTAGAATACAACTCATGACTTAAGTGAGGCAAAAAGGTAACTAAGAAATATAAATGAACAGGACCCAAGGGTTTCCTTTTCAAATTCAAACATTGAATAAGAGCTAGGGTTTCAAGCGTTTTGAATATTCTCACAGGTTTAGACTTGAAAACATGAAAAATTAGAGAGGGAAAACCACAAAGCTGAGGGAAAGAAGCCAAAAATTGGAATACAACAAACACAAGATCTGATTGACACAAAGGTTATTAATGTCTCCAATTCCCAATTAAAAGGAACTACTGATTATATAATATTCAATGACACATTCCATGATCACAACAAAGGGAAATCCTCTGCGTCTGGTGGATAGTCAAACAAGTAAACCACACATATGCTAACAGTGACAACACCATCAACTGCATCAGTCCTTCAGATATCTGTGTGACTACTATTACTATCAGAGACCAAGGTGCTAAATGTGTTTTAACCATGTGTTTTACCAAAGTTGTCTTGTAAGGAGTGCCTTCTACATCTGCTATACCAGCTAATCCTCAAATAGCCTCTGATCCATAGACCAACCTTGTGGATCATCTAAAGAGCATGAATGCCCAAATATCTATGTTCAAACTTTTGCACATATCCCTACAACACAAGCAAGCCATCGACCAAGCACTCCAAAATGTAGTTGTCCCAAGGGACATAACTTCAGAAATGTTCCAAACCATGGTGGACCACATAGCTTCCAATAAGAATACAACCTTATAGACCATGATGTTCCACCATACAAGCCTCTACACAACAATCCCTTTCACTTTCTCATCCAAGTTCACAAACATGCAATCCGTAGAGTCCTTGTTGATGGTAGAGTAGGAATAAACATATGTAATTTGAAAGGAATCAAACACTTGGTCTAGTATGAATCTAGCATTGATGTCATGAGGAGAATCAATATTAGTGTCTATGATTAAGAAGAAAGGTATTCCAAAATTATCATCATACTACCAATCTGAATAGGCCTAGTCATCAAGAACACCCTGTTCCAAATATTATACCTAGAGTTAGGATATAACATCTTACTTGGAAGACCATGGATCCATGAGATGCAAGTTTTAACCTTCACATATCATCAGTGCATCAAGTTCCCATACTAGGGGGAAAAAGTTATCATTGAAGGAGATCCAAACCCATTCCAATACTGTAATGCCATCAAAAGAAGTACTGGCAATCAAGTACCTTCAAATCAAGAGGAAAGCATCCCTTCCACCTCAAATTCTATCCCAAAGGATGTCACAAGAAGAGTGGGGAAGATATCCATTACTAACAAAGGATGTGGTGAATACAACTATGAGGAATCTTTTACTATCACAACCATGCCTCAAAGTCCAAGGTCATACGACATGCCACAGCCAGTGACCACAAATGAAACCCTGAAACCTATTCTATTTAGATGTCCACCCACCACCTTTGTCAAATGGGGAGACATTGCAGAAGAGAACCCTTTTGATTTAGATATAAATACATGGTTGTATCAAGACCCACAAGACTCACTTCAAGCACACATACCCATGTCAACATATGGAGTTGTCTTCACAATGCTACAAAAGTTTGGGTATGATGGTACGATTGGTCTTGGGGAAATACAACAAGGTCTAATGGAATTGTCTTTACCACTAACCCAGAGAAATAAGAGGGGGTTAGGCTATGGGAAAAATAGAACCAGTCCTACCACCCGATACATACCCATTGATGAAGAACAAGTGGAAAAGTTAGACCAGGGGCAAAACCTGGAACATGCCTTAATTAGCAATATCCTCCAATAGTTATTTCCATATGAAGTGGGAACCTCTTACTCACAATTTAACCTTAAGAAAGCTATCAAAGATGAAGAGGAAGATGAGACATCTGATGAGTGTTCTAGCACAACTAATTCCCATGACTACAAGTGGAGATCCCTCCACAATTCTAAACCATCCATCCTAGACTATTCCCCTCATTCAGTCTGCACTATACATATTGAGGATATGTTCGACCAATTAATTGTAGAGGACCAGCCATGTATCAATAAGCATATCGGTAAAAATTCCTTAGGTGGTGTGTCCACATCACATTACCAATTTGTTGGAACCATCACCAATGTCCCATTTAACCAAACATAGTCATCCTCCCCATGAGGACCTATGTCTAGTGCACCTTGAACTGATAGAATAGGATCAACAAGGACAACCTGATATAGATCTCTTTGAAAATGATGAGGCTATCGTAAACTTCATGGGACTCAGAGAAGGCATGCCATCAGGGGACCACAATGTAGGATTCTCTATTGATCTCAACATATCAGCCTATTTTGGGGAGGAAGCTCATCTTTCCAGTCAAAAAAGAAAAAGAAAAAGAAAAAAAGAACAATTAGTAAGTGAAAACCGCAAGGCGCTTTATGACACAAAAATTGACAAAAATACAATAAAAGATGTATCTTCTAGTGAAAACATCAATGAGTTGCTACAAGATGGAAAGCATGACCTCCTCCCCATAACAAAGGAAAATTCATCATTACTAGGTGAGGAGACAAAAGAAGTCAACCTAGGTGATGAAAAGAACCCAACGAATGTCTACTTGGAAAATTCACTTACTTTAGACAAATAAGAGAAATTCATTAGCTTCTTCAAAGAAAGGAAAGTCAAATTTGCATGGTCCTACTTAGACATGTCAAGCCTAGATCTGATGCTTTTGTTGCATCACTTACCATTGTTACCAAATGCTAAACCTGTCAAGCAAAAGTTGTGAAAGATGCATCCACATGTAGCATTACTTGTCAAAATAGAGTTGAAGAAACTCCTAGATGTTGGATTTATACAACCATTCCCATATGCAGACTGGATATCTAATCTGGTACCAGTAACAAATCATAGTGGTCAGATCTGCATTTGCACAAATTTTAGGGATCTAAACAAAGCTTGTCCCAAGGACAATTTTCCTTTCCCAAATATCGACATGATAGTAGATCTCACAACATGACACCAGATGCTATCACTTATGGATGGCTTCTTAGGATATAACTAAATAAGGATTGTACTAGAAGACCAACACAAAACTGCATTTACATGTGCATGGGGCACCTACTATTGGAATGTCAGTCCATTTGGCCTTAAAAATGTAGGAGCAACATATCAAAGGGCTATGACCATGATCTTCCATGATCTCATTCACAAAATAATGGAAGACTATGTTGATGACATACTTTCCAAGTTAATGCTCAGAAAAGATCACCTACAAGTGTTGGGATTCATATTTGATAGAATGCAAAAATACAAGGTCCGACTAAACCCAAAAAAGTGTGCATTCAGGGTCATAGAAAGAAATCTTTTAGGATTCACTGTGTCACATCGAGGCATAGAGGTAGACCCAATAAAATTCAAGGCCATCCTTGACATGTCACCACCAACCAATCTAAGGCAACTAAGGGGTTTATTAGGCAGGATTTAATCTATAAGGAGTTTCATCTCCCAATTAGCAGACACGTGCCATCCATCCTAGCATCTACTACACAAGGATGTGAGATTTATATGGATAGAAGAATGCAAGAAAGCATTCCAAATATTCAAGGATTATCTACTAAAGTCTCTTATATTGGTGCCACCCATTCAAGGTAGGCCATTACTTCTATACATCTTGGCAACTAATTCAGCATTAGGAGCACTCTTGGCACAACATGATGACCAAGGCAAAGAAAGAGTTGTCTACTACCTCAGCAAAACTTTGGTAGGCTAAGAGCTCAACTACTCACCAATTGAAAAATCATTCCATGTAGTAGTCTTTACTTCCCAGAAGCTGCGACATTACATGTTGAGCCATCAAACCAAGTTGATAGCACACATTGACCCCTTGAAGTATTTACTGAGAAAAGAAATGGTAACTGGGTGGCTTGCTAAATGGGTGATGATCTTGAGCAAATTTAACTTAGAGTACATGGACAAAAAATCTATCAATGGGCAAGTAATTGAGGACCAACTAGTAGAGGCACCCATACATGATCATCAACCTATAATATCTGACTTTTGAGATGAGTCTATTCTTACAATACAATGGGTAGTAGAGCTTTGGAATCTATAATTTAATGTATCATGCACAAACCATGGAGAAGGAACAGGGATAGTGCTCATTACCCCAAATAATGATGTGATCCCTAAATATTTCTGACTCAACTTTACTTGTATAAAAAATATAGACGAGTATGAAGCTCTAGTCATTAGAGTGAAGACAACTATACAATAGAGAATCAAGAACCTCAAAGTCTATGGTGATTCACAATTGGTCATCAACCAAGTAAACAATGACTATATGAAAAAGATGAGAAGCTAATCCCATATAGAGAGAAGGTGGACAGGCTGTGCGCTTCATTCCATTTTATCATATTTGAGAAAGTACCAAGAGTTCAAAACAAAGAAATAGATGCAATGGCTACCATAGTATCCTTGATTGACATGCCATAAAACCAAACCCCATTCTAGTTTCTAGTAGAGAAAATCATGATAATGACACATCAAGCACCAATAAAATAATCAACGTGCATTTTTGTTGGTCCTGAAAACCCATAGTACCATGACATATACAACTACCTCTAAAGTAGTATCCTCCCTCCTGACTTGTCTAGAAACCAAAAGAAGTCCCTCTTCCACCAAGCCTCTAGGTACACCCTTCTTGCTAGTACTCTATATAGAATAAGGGTATATGGAATGCTTTTATGATGTATCACTTCAACAGAATCCTAGAGAGCCTTGTACTAGGTACATGAATGAATTTGTTGAACTCATGCATGTGGAAATATCTTAGCAAATAAGATCATCTAAATGGGATACTACTAGCCCACAGTAGAGACATATGCTAATAAGTATGTAGAAAGGTGTAGACAATATCAGATTCATGGAGACCTCATCCATGCACTAGCCCAAGAACTCAATCCCATCACTTCACCATGACCATTTTCTAAGAAAGGATTTGACCTAGTGGGTAAGATTACACCAACATCGTCTAATGGACATAATTACATCATTACAAAAACATACTCCTTTCCTAAATGGGTGGAATCCATTCCTCTCACCTACATCACTGGAAAGCAAATCTCCATGTTCATACTCAACAACATCACTGTCATTATTGAATTCCTCAAACCGTACTAATAGATCATGGTACACCTTTCCAAAATCAATATGTTGAAGATCTTTGTGAGAAGTTCCACATCAAACAAGGTTTCTCTTCCTTCTACTATCCCCAAGGGATTGGTTAGGCAGAAGCAACAAACAAAACCATACTAAAGATCTTAAAGAAAATAATCAATGAATTGGGAAAGACTGGCATTTACAGCTTAGTCCCGCACTATGGGCATACATAACTAGTGTGAGAACACCCACAATAGCCACTCCTTTATCACTAGTATATGGATCAGAGGTAGTCCTACACCTCAAAGAAGAAATCCCATCCCTAAGAATCTCATTGAAGAACCTCATTTTAGATGAAGACTATAGATTAGAAAGACTTAGTCTACTAGAACAGTTAGATGAAAGGAGACAAAATGCACTCAATCACTTACAAGGCTATCAGAATCGCCTTAGAAGAAACTATCAAAAAAATGTGAGGCCATGAAATTTTGAGGTAGGATACCTCGTACTTATGGAGAATCAAAAGAACCAAATAGAGAGGGTGAAACATGGAAAGTTTGAGCCTAACTGGTTAGGATCTTATTTCATTGTCACATCTTGCAATAGTGGGGCATACCAACTATCAACACCATAAGGAGATAAGCTCCAAAGATACATCAACAACATGCACCTCAAGAGGTTCTACGCTTGAGGTCTCAAGGTTAAGGCACTTATGTACTGTGTATGTATAAATCATACCTTCATGAAATAAAGGTGCTATCTATCCATTCTATGGAAATAATAATACAATTTAACCTAAGAATTGACAAATAAAGCATTTAACATCTCATGGATCTCTATCTGAGTATGCTAATAGATCTCTCAGCCTTAATCTCTACTAGTGATAGCCCTATAATGAGAATTTGTGTTTGATTATGCCTATTCTAGATCACAACTATCACATTTCCAATGAAATTAATTCTATTATGATCTCAATTTCTCAAAATATGTTAAAAAATGCTTATGAGGATGCAATTGCTCATGAATGTCTAGGATCCCTTATGCTCTCAAAATAGATTCTATTTATAGGATTTTCCCAAGTGTAGGGGGTATAATTAATTGATCATGATCAAGCCTTGGTTAGGTGAGAGGCTTAGAGATGGTTTCAATTGGGGGGACAATTTAAATGCTTGTCTCAAAGGTTGGGACAAAGAGACAAATTTGAGTGATTGAGATTGAAAGTTCAAAATGAGTGATTGAGATTGCAAATTAGGAGTGATCCACATGCTTTGTGTTCTTAATTCTCATTGGTTTCTCAAATTTATGTTGAAGTATATTATGATTTATTAAATTCAATCAATTAATTAATTTAGCCATGTAGGGGAATATGATGCAGAGTGCACTACAAGAAGACCTAGATGGCTTCCCACTTCTTGTTACCACTTCAAACTCCTAATTTAGACACCCTAATTCCACAAATGTCTTCCTAGGGTATGTATTGACTTGCCTAAGAATCCAACTAGCTTGTTCTATCACAAATTAGCTTTCCAAGATAAGATCCAATTCTCTACAATATCTCCTTTAGGGACACTTTCCCTAAACCAAGCTAAAGATGTACGAAAATTCACTAGAGGCTTAGATCAACAAACCTAGGTGATGGAAGGATTTTTTTAGACCCCAAGGGTAGAGAATCCACTAATGGATTCAGTCTTGCAGACCCAAGGATGGTCAAACACTAAATGGCTTAGAATTCCTTGTAGCTCTATCCAGAGGGATTTTCAAGCATAAATTTCAACTATAGATGGATCTAATTGATCTGATTAGGTTTCTAGACACCCTTTATGGAGTTTTGAAACCTCCCAAAGCCTTATCACTTCACTCCACTCCTGCACCACTAAACTCTTGCAAAGCTCATAGACCTAATTAGCTAGGTTAGGCTTGGATTGCTAAGAACATGGTCTAAGGTGGGGTCATAGAATGAATAAAATGGATTAGATAGATTCCTCTACCCCAAAATGGTCTAGAACAACCATTAGTTTGATCCTCCAAATCATATATTGCACATGCATGTGACTGTACTAAAGAACCAATCTAATTACATAGAGATAATTAGCCTAAGTCTTTGTCTCAAAAATCATAGAACTAACACTAGCTTCTGAGCCTTAGGAATATTAAATATCATGATCCTAACTTGTATTATCCAAGTTTTCAGGAAAATCCATTTGTTAAATCCCAAGTTAGGATCACATCTATGGAGTAGGCCTAGTAAACCTTGGTTTCTGAGAGAGTGAACAAGTAAAATCTCTAACTCCTATGAAAATTCACAAAAACAAATAAAACCAACTGGAATTTTGAAGTAACTCAAAGCATCACAAATTTATTTAAGTGGATCCACAAGATGAATCCATACCAGGTCGTACACTATCTAAATGACTCAGAAAACTCTTTTATTTCCTTCTCTGAACATCAAGCTCCATACATAGTAAATTATAACCTTCCTAGAAGGAATCAGAACATCTAATACCATCATCTTGGCATTATAGATCATCCAAGAAGTTGGCGTGGTCAATTTTAGTTGAGTTTTCATTCTTTGAGCAACATTTTACAAAAGTTGCTCATGCAACATTTTGCAAAAAGATAACTTTTTGGCAAAACATGACAAAATTAATAATTTGAGAAAATTCCAACCTTACCAACCTCCAAGGGTGTGGGAGAGGTCCAAAACATGTCAGGAGCCTATTCTAAGGTCTTAAAACACAAACTTCTAACTAAAATCAAAATCACCAAAAGGGACTGACATGGTCTAACATGGTTTCAGGAACCCATAGGTTTATAACTTACCTTAGGGTCCTTCACCTTACATAATAGACCCACACATGCACACACTAGGGTGATCCAAAGGATTCACCTTATTAAAAACACTTAAGCATAAAATAGGAACTTTAAGAGGTGCCCTGCACCATACTCCCCATGGAAAAAGTAACTCAAGTCTCTTGAGTTGGGAGGTCTTCATGTGGATATCCTACCTTATGAATGTCTTCAAGGGTCATCCAAGTAGCATCTTCAATGGGTTGGGTTTTCCATTTGACTAAGTACTCATAGTAAGTTCCTATCCTAGTTTTCTTGTTCACTCTTTTATCTAGGATGCTTTCAATCTCAGGATGAGTTGCTTGGGGTATTTCCTTGAGTGGTTGGGGTGTAGGAGGCTCTGGAGTACTTGTAAGATCATCAATACTAACACCACCTTTGTAAGAATAGATATCTGCAACATTGAAAATATGTGATAAGCCAATGTGAGAAGGTGGATACTTATTATAGGCATTGTTTCCACATTTCCTCAGAATCTTGAAGGGGCCAAGATTTTTCATCATAATCTTTGTGTATTTTTCTTTGGGTAGTCTCTCCTTCTTGAGGTGAATCATCACCAAATATTCCACTTTGAATTGTAAGTCTCTCCTCTTTTTGCCAGCCTGTGCTTTGTATTTCTCAGTGGTATGCTACAGTTTGGTCTGCACTTGGTCATGGATGTTCTTCATCACTTGAGAAACATCTTCTGCTAGTGCATTTCTTTTTTCCATGTCTTTGATATCTCTGAGTTCCAATACCCCTCTAGGGTGAGTTCCATATACAATCTAAAATGGAGTTAGACCAGTACTCCTATTGACTAAATCATTGAATGAGAATTCTTCTTGTGCTATAATAGTATCCCAACTGGCTCCATGTTCTTGTGTGAGACATCTTTAAAGGTTTCCAAGGGACTTGTTTATGACTTCTGTCTTCCCATCATACTATGGGTGATATGCAAATGACAGAGAAACATTTGTTCCTAGCTTTCTCCATAGTGTTCTCTCAAAATGACCTAAAAACTGAGGATCCCCATCTGATATGATTGATAGTGGTAGTCCATGAAGTCTTACAACTTCTCTAAAGAAAAATCCTACTATGTGAGATGCATCATGAGTTGTTATATAAGGGATGAAGTGTGCCATCTTTGAAAATCTGTCAACTACAACATAAATGCTATCAAATCTAGACTTGGTCTTTGGAAAAACTAGGAAAAATTCCATACTTACTGAATCCCAAGGTTTTGAAGGGATGGGAAAAGGAGTGTACAACCCTACATTGGAGGTGTGTCCTTTGGCTTGTTGGAAAATTGAACAACTTTCCACAAAACTCCTAACATCTGTTTGCAATTTGGGCCAATGGTAGAACCTTCTAACTAGCTCCAATGTTTTATCCACCCCAAAGTGACCAGCTAGGTTCCACAATGATTTTCTTTGATAATGTTCTCCCTTATGGGTGTTTTTGGGACACACAATGAACTACCCTTGAAAATAAGACCATCTTGAACAATAAACTCTAATTAATTAGTGTGGTATTTTTCTATCATCTCAGTGCAAATTTGGTAATCCTCTTTGAAATATTCATCCATAACATACATATCCTTCATGGCATGAACTCCAACACTCTCCAACTGAATGGTTTGGGTGATTAGGTGTCTCCTACTAAGAGCATTAGCAACTTTTTTTACAATCCATTTCTTATGCTTGATAAAAAAATGTATATGACTCTAAGAACTCCATCCATTTCATATGTCTATGATTATGTTTCTCCTTCCTAATCAGAAAACTAAGTGCATGGTTATTTGTAAAGACTACAAATTCCTTGGGCAACAAATAATGCCTCCATTTCCTAAGTGATTGAACCATTGCATATATTTCAAGATTAAGTAAAGTATTTTTTATTAGCTTCATTGAGCTTCTCACTGAAAAAGGCAAATGGCCTCCCTTCTTGGCTCAAGACTCCCCCAATGGATTTATTGCTTGTATCACATTCCACTGTAAACACCTTGTGGAAATATGGTAGGACTAAGATATGTTTATCTTCAATATTTTTATCCAACAACTCAAAGGACTCATTAGCTTCATTAGTCCATGAAAATATGCATTTTCTTCCACCTTTAATGGTGTTGATAATGGGAGCACATATGCCACTAAAATTTATGATGAATTTTCTATAAAAGCTACATAAACCATGGATACTCTTTACCTCTAAAGGAGTAGTAGGAGGTGGCCAATTGAGGATGGCTTCAACTTTGAAAAGTCCATCTTGATACTATTCTTGGAGATTACAAATACTAAGAACACAAGTCTTTCTTGAAGGAATACACACTTCTCTATATTTATCTTCAACTTTTCCTCGTGGAGTTTTCCCATTACCATGTCCAAATGCTTGAGGTTCTCTTCTCTGCTCTTGCTAAAGATCAAAATGTCATCAAGGTATACAACAAAAAATTTGTTAATAAAAGGCTTCAAGACTTCATTCATTTGTCTCATAAAAGTGCTTGGAGAATTTGAGAGACCAAAAGGCATCACAAGTCATTCATAGAGGCCTTTTGTGGTTTTGAATGTTGTCTTCCATTCATCTCCATCTCTGATTCTTATCTAATGGTAACCACTCTTGATATCTATCTTGGAGTAATAACTTGCACCCCCTAAACAGTCCATCAAATCCTCTATTCTAGGCATAGGAAACCTATATATGATGGTTATCCTATTTATTTCCCTAGAATCCATACATAGTCTCCATGTGCCTTCTTTCTTTGGTGCTAGGACTGCAAGGACAACACAAGGACTCACACTTTTCCTATTGAGACCTTTTGACAATAGTTTTTCAATCTGCCTTGCTATCTCTTGGTTTTGTTCAGGAGTCATCTTATATCCTGCTTTGTTTGGAAGAGTGGCCCCTGGTATGAAATCTATACCGTGACTCACTTCTCTTTCAGGTGGAAAATATTATGGTGTACTCTTAGCTATGATACCCTTATATTGGTCTAATAGTGCTTTGACCTCTTTGGGGCCTACATCCCTTGTAGGGGCCTTGACCTTTGGTTATTTTATTTATATCTTCTTGGGCCTCACTATTAATGCATAACAAGGTGTATCCCTTTCTTTTAGTACCTTCACAAACTCTTTCTCTCCTACATGCAAGAGACTACTAGTAATATGTTTTTCTTTTTCACAGTGATGGAGTGGATTCATCACATACTCAACACCATCCTTAACTATAGTATAAACATTGGAATTTCCATCATGCTTATCATCTACATCAAATTTCCAAGGTTTACCTAATAACAAATGACATGCATCCATCTCTTTGATATCACATAGAACTCTATTTGTATACTCCCCTATCTTGAAATCTACCCGAACTTGTTCATTGATGATAGTTTGTTTTTATTTTGTCAACCAAGAATATTTATAAGAGAAAGGATGAGGGATTACATGTAGCTTTAACTTAGTGACTAACTCCCTAGATGCAATATTATCAGTGGATCTAGAATCAACTATAACTTTGCATACCTTATTGTTCACCTTGTAGCATGTTCTGAACAATGAATTCCTCTGAGGTGGTTTTGTAGTAGTAGGCACTCTTAGGAGTGTCCTTTGCATCATGAGGCATTCTCCTTGTTCTGGATTTGTAGGTCTTGAAGTTGCAGAATGATAGGAGGATACACTTTGACTGTCATCTTCTTGGGTGTGCTATACTCTTCTATCCCCTCCTTGTCTACTGGTGCCACTCTTTTCAGGACATCTAAAGGACTGGTGTCCAATTTGATTACAAGTAAAACATTTCCCTATGAAGACACTAGGTCCTCTTCCACCAAATCACCCTCTACTATTTGATCTCCTACCTCTGAAGTTGACTCTATTATTGTGCTCTCCTTTTGACTCATGGTTAATAAACTCCCCTTGGATTCTTTGGAATGGATCTCTGCCATTGAACCTACCTCTTCCTCTCAAATTATTCCCTCTACCTCTGCTATTTTGTTCCCCTCTCCTCTTCTATTTTTATTCAATTTTTAGTGCCATTTGAAAACACTTATGTACTAATTAAGGGTTGAATAAGCTCATTTCATCTTGAATACTATATTTCAGTCCATTTAGGTAACTTTCAAGGTTGTGTTTCTCACTCTCCTAGACTTTTTCCTTCAAGGTCATTCTATGAAACTCTTCAGTGCATCCACTCACATCAAGGTCTTTCTGCCTTAGATTTTGCAACTTTTTATGGATGGTGATCTCGTAGTCCTCTAGCACAAACTACTTCTTGACTTCTACCAACATCCTTTTCCATGTTGAGATAGGGTTACTTTCTTCCTCTATCCTTTTATTTTGTAGAAAATTCCACCAACTTAAGGCATGGCCTTTCATTTTGAATTTTTCAACTTTGACCTTCTAATTTTCAGGGATATTGTCACATTCCAAATAATTCTCCAAAGCTTCTATCCAATCCATACATTCATTAGGATATATTTTCCCACAAAACATGGGAATGTCTAATTTTTTATCTCTCTTTCCCACTCTCTCAAGAGCTTCAATAAATTTGTCTTTCTCTGCTGGTATGTTCTTTGTTTCATCCTGCTCTGTGTCTTCTTCTTCTTGTTCATCTTCTTCTTTAGAATCTTCTGCCACCTCCTTCTCTATTTGGAGGTCCTTCAACTTATTTATCTCCTCCCACATATTCTTGTTCTTGGCTAATTGTTCTCTGACAATTTTAGCCAACTCCACATTTTTTATTCTAGTTGGAGCTTCCTCTCCTTGAGGTTCTTTTGTTCTGTCACCCATTCTTCAATTCTTCCAAGGTCTTAGCAGGCTTTGATACCACCTGATGCAGAGTGCACTGCAAGAAGACCTAGATGGGCTAACACTTCAAAATCCTAATTCAGATACCCTAATTCCACAAATGTCTTCCTAGGGTATGTATTGACTTGCCTAAGAAGCCAACTCACTTCTTCTATCACAAATTAGCTCTCCAAGCTAAGATCCAATTCTCTTCAATATCTCCTTTAGGGACACTTTCCCTAAACCAAGCTAAAGATGTAGAAAAATTCACCAGAGGCTTAGACCAAAAAACCCAAGTGATGGAAGGCTTTGTTTAGACACCAAGGGTAGAGAATCCACCAATGGATTCAGTCTTACAGACCCAAGGATGGTCAAACAGTAAATGGCCTAGAATACCTTATAGCCTTATCCAAAGGGTTTTTCAAGCATAAATTTCAACTATAGAAGGATCTAACTGATCTTATTAGGTTTCTAGACACCCTTTATGGATTTTTGAAACCTCCCAAAGCCTTAGCACTTCACTCCACTGCTGTACCACTAAACTCTTGCAAAGCTCATAGACCTAATTAGCTAGGTTAGGCTTGGATTGCTAAGAAAGTGGTCTAAGGTGGATTCACATAATGAATACAAGGGCTTAGATATATTCCTATACCCCAAAAATGGTCTATAACTACCATTATTTTGAACCTCCCAATCATATATTGCACATGAATGTGACTATACTAAAGAACCAGGCTAATTACATAGAGATAATTAGCCTAGGGCTTTGTCTCAAAAATCATAGATCTAACACTGAGCTTCTAAGCCTTAGGAATATTAAAGAGAATGATCCTAAATTGTATTCCCCAAGTGTCTAAGAAGATCCACTGGTTAATTCCCAAGTTAGGATCACATCTTTGAAGCAGGCCCAGTAAACCTTGGTTTCTCAGACAGTGAGCAAGTAAAATCTCTAACTCCTATGAAACTTCACAAAAACAAATCAAACCAACTGGAATGTTGAAGTAACTCGAAGAATCACAAATTTTTGTAAGTGGATCCATAAGATGAATCTGTACCAAGATGTACATTGTCTAAATGACTTAGAAAACTCTTTTATTTCCTTCTCTAAACATCAAGCTCTGTACATAGTAAACTCTAACCTTCCTATAAGGAATGAGAAAATCTAATACCATCATATTGGCATTAAAAATGATCCAATAAGTTGGTGTGGTTGGTTACAGTTGAGTTGTCCTTCTTCAAGCAACATTTTGCAAAAAGAAAACTTTTTGGCAAAACTTGAAAAAATTGCTAATTTGAGAAAATGCCAACCTTACCAACCTCAAAGGGTGTGGAAGAGGTCCAAAACATGTCAAGATCCTATTCTAAAGTCTTAAAACACAAACTTCTAACTAAAATCAAATTCACCAAAAGGGACTAACATGGTCTAACATGGTTTCAGGAACCCATAGGTTTATAACTTACCTTAGGGTCCTTCACCTTACACAATAGACCCACACATGCACACACTAGGGTGATCCAAAGGATTCACCTTATTACAAAAATTTAAGCATACAATAGGAACTTCAGGAGGTGCCCTGTACTAGAATAGGTTTAATTTGATTTTTTATTTAAACTATGCAACTAATTGATTAAAATCAATTATATAGTTTGATTAATCCCTTTAGGATTGTATTTAATAATTTTATGTCATTGTTTAATTGATTCGATGCTTGATTAATTGATTGATACCAAAAACATGATTGATTGATAACCTGATTTGAAAATTGGTACGATACCTTGATATGTAGATCGATTTGATAAGATAGAGAATGCCCCACTGATAATGTTTGAAATTTCAATGCCCCGGATTAAGATAATGATATTTGATGTAGATCCTAATTTGATACTATGATAATGCCCACTCAAAAATGAAACATATTGATGTCCAAATGGAAAAGATGATGAAACTAGTAGAAAATAGATTCAATATGTTTTCATTTCTGAAAAACATTGATGATGATCCTAGAAACAAAACATTACCCAGTGTGAAGAAAATATAGATTAGGTCAAATTGGGTTAAAAATCTATCTAAAATTAGGTTAAATAGCTTAAATAGGTTGAAAAACCCTTTTTTACTATTCATTTTCACTTTTTACCCTAGAGATTTTTCTCTGATCTTGCTGAGATTGATAGTAATGGTGGTCCCTATTAGAGAGCATCGATTCAAGCAAGCAAGCTAGTATCAGAGACCCCCTAAGTATGGACCCCCGGTAAGGGTTTTTGAACGTCCTAGTGAATTTATTATATTTAATCATGCTTTCTAGGATAGATTAGGTCAAATGACACCTAGCATAGTTTAAATGATGCCTAGACATGTAAAATTCCATTTCTGCATAGTAAAATGACATCTGTGTGTAAGAAAATGTCATGTATAGATTAGGTTAATATATGCATTTGCTCAATAAAATGAAGCCTATCAAACCCTAGGGTAAAAGTAGATTTTAAATATCACCTAGTATGTTTGAAATGATGTGTAGGAGAATGAAATGATGCATACATTGTAGGGCATATTTTAAATGATGCCTAGCCATGAAATGACACGTACACTATGCCAAGTGACGTTTGCAATGAAAGTTGATGAAAACTTGATTTAGAAAGTAGCAACTACTTTCTGATTAGTCATCTGGATTACTGGATTGATTTCCAAGATAGATAGATGTGTGTTTAGTAATGCCTCCAAGTGTTTAGGATATTAGGATAATCATATAAATAGATGTTTGATTTGTCAATCTGATAGGATAGAAAATTGATTAATAGGATAACTGGTCATATTGGTCCGTTCTCAAGATCTAGAGTTAAGAACAATAATTTGATGCACTCAAAAAGAGAAAAGGATTAATTGAATTGGTTTGATTGACTTGAAATTATCCACTAATAAAATGATACTGATATGATTCACTTGTTTGAAAAAGAGGCATGGTTCTGTAAGTTGTACGTATGGAATCTAGCTTCCTAGATCCTTGATTTATCCAATGAGTTGACGGGTCCAAAGTTACATGTTGTAGAGAAGTGTGGATTGAGTTTCCTTCTCGAGCTTCCTCAGTTCCAGCTGAACCAAGGTTTACTTACAGCTATGGCAGAGCATTGGAACTCTAACCATAATACTTTCAACCTTCCACTCGGCAAGATGATGATCACTCCCGAGGATGTTTATAGATTGCTTCGAATCCCAACTCTAGGAGAGTGGGTTAATTAAGATCATGTTTATGATGGAAGCGTATGCAGACACATATTTGATGATGGCACGATCGGAGATGAAACTATTACATGGGAACAATTTTCTTCATTCCCCACTTTTCCAGCAGTATTAGTGCAGTGATAGGAGGATTACTTCTTCCTGACAGATGAGTTTGTGGTTTCTCGGTTGGATGGGGTCAGATCTTGGAGGATTTGATTGCACATCCTTGATGGTTTGATTGGGGTTCCTATGTGTTAGGACAGTTATATCATGATTTTCACGAGGTGGTATATCGGGCGAGTGCAGTTTTATCAACAGGTGCTATTTTATTGTAATTATGGACCTGGGAGCACATCCATGTGACAAGACCAATAGAAGCTTGAGTACGAGGTTGAGGATGGCCTTATGCATTTTATATTATGGGATGGTTTTCCATCATCCTCTGGGAAAGCTTGAGTACAGGCATCGTACTATTAATTATATAGATCAGGTCGTCTGGAGACCTTACCTTGGATGTGAGGGATGGAGAGAGGAATGGATGTAAAATGAATAATGATTATGTTAGTAATAACTGAGAGGGGGGGTGAATCAGTGGCCTCAAAAATTTATCCTTTAAACTTTAATCCACCAATTAATACACCTCATATTATTAAGTCCCTACAAGATGTATGACTTTGAAATACTTGAAATAAATAACTGTCTCTCGATTTACCTTGTCTGTCCTTATTCTCCTTGATTACCGATAAGTAGTAAAACTCATTCACTGATACTCAATAAATATGTAGAGTTTACCAATCAATCTAGAAATGCATATGTGAAATGTAAAACAATAAAGTAATAAACCATAAACACATAACACATGGATTTTAATGTGGAAACCCTGTTAAGGGAAAAAAACCACTAGGACCGGTACCCCAAATTTTCACTCTTTTGAAGTGAGCCATGTTAAGAGCCACCCCTGTTAAAGGTTACAAATACATGGTTAAGTGCGACCTTGTTAGAGGATTTTTATACATAGGTTGTCACTTAGTATCTGGCATCTACGCTACCATCCTTGAATTAGCCTTTAGACTATCAATAGGCTTTATGCTAATCTTACTACCATCCTTGAATCAACCTCCTTCTTAGACTGTCAATAGGATTTAGGTAAGACCGCTACTACTATCATGAATCAACCTTTTTGGTAATCTGTTAGGATATACCTCAATTATAGAAGATGGTTAATTCCTGCTCTGTTAAGAGACTTAATGCTTCAATGGTTAAACTGAAACACAATGACCTATTTCTAATGCAACTTTGAATTATAGATATTCAGATCTATTTATGTACTTTACCTCTCTGATCAATGTATCAATTCAATTCCTTTGTACTTCACACTTTGTTCTTTGTGATGCTATGCTTCACTATTTGTCGGTGTCTGTTGAATTCTTTAGCTCTCCCTTAGCTTGATTGATCAAGACTGTATGAAGTTTATCCTTCACCAGTTTCTCTTTAGCATCTCTTATCAATTCTCTCCCCCATGTATCTTAGTGCTTATGGAAATTAATTATGCTTGTCTCTTATATAAACATGATATTCCTTAATTCTTGATTCTTGATTCTTGGCATGAAAAACAATCCAGCCAATTTGATTTACGACTTTAACTCCTGATTTATCTTGTATTTATCTTCTTGCAAACTATATATATAAATTTCTTTAACTATGGTTGAATAAAAAAAATAAAACAACCAGTTAAGTCTATCTTTAAGCTCTGCCAGCTAGATATTTTGTTGTTTTCTGATCTTTGTTCTGTCGATCAATTCTACAGTTCGTCGCAGGTGAAAATTGCCGATTCTGTCGGTGCAACTTCAGTTAGCTTCAGAATCTCCATCTGTTAGGCATCATTGTATCTTTCTCATTAGGAAACTCTATTTTTAGCTCATCGGGCATCCTATGATTCTGCTTCATCGGGCAACACTATCTTCTGCTCGTCGGGCATCACTGTGACTTTATCTCTATCTTTACTGGTGGTGTGCACTCCATCGATGTTGTCTGTCACTTAGTGAATACATGAATTTTATGCATTGCTGAAAGCATAATCATTGTTCCATTGATTCTTTGAAGTCTTTGGAATTATGTGTATGACCACATAGATGATATCAAGTTGACATCAATGACAATACAAACCATTAACTGATTTAATGTCTTACATCATCTTCAACTTAACATTATCAAACATTCAATCAGTTACATGTCATGAATCTCTCCTTTTGGCATTGATGGAAACACTCTATATTATCACACTATACTATTTCTAATACAATATGAAATAAAGTTGTTGAGATTCATCAAATTACCAAACAATTTGTTTTGATAACTGAAAAAATGTCTGACCGTCGGTAAGCTCTGTGTTAGCTTAGATTTGATTCTTGCAGATTTCTCTGTTTCTTCTTCTGATGTGTTGTGACCTCTGTTTATGTCAATTTCTCTCTTTTGACTTTTTTTCTTCTTGATGTCACTATCTTTTATTTGTAGCTTTGATACAAAATCTCTCCCTATGGATATGATCTCTCCCTATTTGGAGTAATTTGATAATGAATAGTTTTTGATGATAACATGGATACATTCTTTGTTGGAAAGTTGACTTCCTTAGGAAGAATGGATTATTTTGTGTTTTCAATCATGGCAACAAAGTCATACTAACTTTCTGTCAAAGATAACTTAAGAGATAAAAAGACTCAGTATAGAATACAGAGCAGTTAGACAGATACAGTGATCATCACATCAGCACACATGTTAGAGACCACACCAGATTAGGTGTGTTTAGATATATACTCTATGATGTGTGTATATTCTATATCCAAATGCGCGAGTTATAGAACATCAGTACAGAAAAGTTACAGACAAATTAGTACACTGTAGTCCAGGAAACAATCCAGAATATAGAGCATAGAAGCCGACTACTGTTTTGATCAGCGTGTATTATTTTGTGATACTAAGGCTATGTGCATTTAGTTATAATTTTTTTATGATGTAATTAATGTTTTTGTAAACACACATTAGCCGACTTGTTTGGAAGCCTTGTATATTTTGTTAAGAGGCTGACTAAGCGTTATGTTTTGGATTGCACCTATTCGTTTGTAAAGATATAAGTATGTAATGTATTATTATGTTATAGCATGGAAGAGAATTTGATGATTATGTAAGAAGAAGTTACAGAGGGTCAATATAATGAATTCAGAAGATGATATAGCTCTTTAAAGGAGTAAGAGCATCCACGCATACATGAAACTAATCAGACAACAGTGTCACTAAAGCAGTTCATTTTTGATATAGTGCATATCAACATTTAGAGGGTTGTATCCTTCATATTATTTGGGTAGTAAGCCTAGGTAGTGATCCATCCACCCCTAACAGGGTTATTGTAAAAGACTCCTAACAGGGTCAGACCTTTAACCAGGTCATTGTACTCAATTTGTAAAGACTGCTTCTAACAGGGAAAAGGAACTTTAGCAGGTTCATTATACCTAGTACAATATTTTATGGGTACTAATCCCCACCAGAATTTTCCTTTGATCAAGGTTCTCCATGATCATATCTTGTGTTACGATTCTTTGAATGCACATTTGATATATGTTTAATTGGCTGAAATATAAATAATTGATAAACACTAATTCATCCCCCCCCCCTCTCAATGTTTCTAACAATTGGTATCAGAGCTCTGGTCCTCTAAAAGAAAGTTTAACCACTTGAGGGGATCATGGACCCAACTGAAGCAAAACATTTGAAAAAGAATCTTGAAGCAGCTCTTGAAGATCTTGACTGATCAGAGAAAGAAAATGAAGAATTAAGATTGAAAAATGATGGCTCTCAAATACTTATCAAAAGGCTAAGGAAAGATCTGAAAGATTGTTCTACAAGTGATCTAGGAAAAATGGTCAAAAAGCTTAATGAAGAGAATAAATCTCTAAAGGATAAACTTGAAGATCTGGAGGAACAACTTACAGATAGCCAGAACACCA